>DWNA01001823.1:0-13327 GCA_018249835.1 Heliconius besckei
ACTAAGAAGGGATTTAAAAAAAAAAATATCCTAAAAGGGTGAAATAGGGGTTGGAAGTTTGTATGGAAATTTTTTTAAATCGGCATCGATTTTTATAAAATTTGAAATTTATATTTTTAAAAGTATTTAATTGAACACGTATTTTATCGTTTTCTAGAATTCTCCTCCTAAGGGTGCAAATAAGGGGTTGAAAGTTTGTATGGAATTTTTTTTAAAGCGCCACCAATTTTTATAAAATTTAAAATTCAGACTCTTAAAAATATTTAATTGAACACATGTTTCATGGTTTTCTAGAATTCACCCCTAAATAAGCAAGCGAAGCTGCGCGCGTCAGCTAGTCAATATATAAAATTGACTCTATTAAGAAAAAAGAAATATACAAATTTTAAAAAAAATACAGATAGGCTATCGAAATTACTCTTCATAAAGTAATTTTCATAATACTATATAGACATAAATAATTTAAAAAATTCTTACTTAAAAAGTGACTCCAGTAATTTCCCCGCAACATACTGCGAGTCCTTAGCGTCGTGCGCGTTGTCCAATCGTATAGCTTTCAGGAGATCTATAATATTTCCTTGAAAATTGCTCAACCAACTTGGAATGACAATTTCTTCTACAACACGACGAACACGTGGACAACGCTCGGTTAGACCCACCTGTAATATTACAGGTCTAAATTATTATTATTGCATAGTTGGTCTTGTATAATACGGTATGGTCAAAGAGTAGTGGCTGCCTTGACGCTAGCTGTAAACGGTTGCACACTTATTTTTTTAGCTTCACACTGTATCCCGCACACAGCAGGGTAGGCAGAGGGAACCTAGTATTAAGACACTCCGTTCTCTACTTTCTGCCGAATTCTGGAGGCATCGCGTGTTGAGCTGTTGAGTAACAGAGTTCAACGCCGCGCTTTGCCTCGATATCAGAGCGAAGAAATGAAAATATAAATGTAAAGAAATATTTTACTTACTCGAGTGGGAAGCCATCGCTTTACAGTTATAGTCTTGTGGTGCTGCGCCGCGACGGTCTCTTAAATTCATTTATTAAAGTAAAAGATTTTATACCTTTAAAGTAAAAACTCGTTGTCTAACTCTTAACTGTGTAACATTAATTGCAGATATATGTAGAAACGCAGCTCTACGTACTGCCTCGTCGACATCGCAAAGACGTTGCAGAACGAAAGGAATATTCCGCGTACATTTGGCTATTGACATCACTATAGCTCTAAAAATAAAAAAAATCTGATTAAGTTTTGTATTATTTGTTTTTTTAGCTTCATATTTTTCCCCCTTAGAGAAGGCAGAATAAGCGAAGAACCTAATATTAAGACAGTTTGTTTAAGTACTCTAATTTGTTTTTAATATCAAACAAAATGTTTTTTTTCCATATAAAAAATAGATTTTGGTATGGCTAATGTATTAGCAGTTTCATTCCCACCATCAAGGCAGAACATGACATCAAGTTCCACCAGTTACTCTGCAATGTTCTGCAAATCAGGTGGGAAATGGGGAATGTGTCTATGTCTATGTTCCATCTGCCTACATAGATAGAACATAAAGGTACCAAAAAATACAACATTTTTATAGTTTATTGAATATTAATTACCTTCTAACTGAAGAACTTGGATCGCAACTCATATGAAAAAGGTATGACCTTGTTACTTCATCATCTGGATCCATTGGGTTTTGTAGACGTTGTAAGGCCAATGCAGCTCGGCAGCGTACAGCACCACGAGTGTCTTGAAGACGTTGCATCTATTAAACAAAAATCATAAAATAGTTAATTAACCTTATTTCTCTCTCTCTCAGACTCCATGTTGCATACCGCACATAGCAGGGTAAGCAGAGCGACTTGGGAAACCTAGTGTTAAGACACATACATTCATCATTTTTCATGTTGAGGAAAGGTTATATGCCATACTTTGTTAAAGAAACCATTTGAATAAGAGAACTAATTAGATTTTTTACATATTTTATGAAATACTAATGTAATGATAAATTTAATTTTCTACAACTTCACTTATGAATATTTATTATTTTTTATTTTATATTTAGTAATTTATTTATAAGTGGAATTTATGTAATGTATATGACCTAAATACTAATAGTATATATAATAAGAGAACAAAATCAACCTGTGATGTAAGAAGTTTATCACACAAATCATCATCCAAAGAGGCATCATCACCAAGAGCTGCAAGTACAGCTGCCAGCAGTTGACTTGCTCGAAATCTGAGTGACTGACCAGATACACACTGACACTAAAACAATAATAAAATATAAATTTACATTACTTTTAAATACTTTTACATAAGAAATGAAACGTATCTTAATTGGTATTGCAAATATAAAAAAAGACTATAGGTACATACATCAAAAATTACTTCAAAAATAAACATAAGAAATTCTTCTTCATCATCCAGTGATGTGCAAAAAGTGGATACAAATTGGACAACGCGATCTACATTCGCACTCGTATCACCAAAAGTAAACAAATAATGTAAGGCATTTTTAAAGCTTTCTCTAAAAAAGTCTTGATCCATCTGAAATTTTTTATCAGTTCATTATTTACTTCGTTTTTTTTCATTATTTACAATATTTATAATAGTTTTCATTTTAATGCGTGAAAATTGATTTTACCTTTTTATAGAGCTTTGTCATTTCTTTTATGTATTTTTTGTGTTGAACTACATTATATTGAACATTTTGAAATATTTTAAACATGATTGGGTTGTTCCGCAGGTTTGGCTTTCCAACCGCTTGCTGTACCTCCACATCCGACGGTGCCATTTTATAGTCAAAATAGCAAAGTTATGTAACACAGAACTCTTAAAAAATATTTACTGTTTTATATTTCGTACACATAATATTAATGTTTAATATTACTAAATAAAAAGAATATCAATACTTATCATAAGACATCACAGACACAGAACACATAAACAAACCAAAACTGTTATTTTAAAATTGACGTAAGTTACAAATATTGCCAGTTCAAAATTTAATATTATGCTATGTTTACACGCTTGTCGAAGAACGGCGATCGTCCACAAGCTACGATTTACAAACGCTTGAATGCCTTTACACGCTTGCGACTACTTGTATAATCCATAGAGTATAATGTTCTTTAGTCAGTATGACTGTTCCTAATCTATTACTAACTATGTTTCATCTCTAGCGTTAGGCTTTATATTATATTTTGTTGGAAAACGGAAGCGGTTAACGTTTTCAAAATAAACACGATAAAAACACATTCTCGGACAGAGGTTCCACGTAATTACAATAAGTGATATGTATCACTCAATAATAACACTACACACTAGATACCTTCCAATCAAGGCTTCCGCCTTCAAGCAACCGTGCCCGCTTGACACAATTCCTCAGCTTTAATTGTCTTTTTCACCTAAATCTACCCACATTTACACTTTTAAATTATAAAAAAATCTAAAGAAATTATTTTTTTTAATATTATAATATGAAATGGATTTAATTTAATTTCATAAATTTGATTTGTGAGGCCATCGTGGTGCAGCGCGTGGTTATGGGTTCGATTCCCACTCGAGAAAATAAAATATTTATTTACATTTATATTTTCATTTCTTCTCTCTGGTGTCAAGGCAAAGAGCGGCGTTGAGTTCCGCCACTCAACATGTAATGGCTCCAGAATTCGGCGAAAAGTGGGGAACGGAGTGTCTTAAAACTAGGTTCCCTCTGCCTACCCTGCTGTGTGCGGCATACAGCTTGAGCTGATTTTTTTGTTGGTTTATGGTTAATAACAAACAAACTACTATATGTCATAAGTAAAAATATTTATTGAGTAATTAACATTATACAAAATTACTTAGGTATAGCAGGAATTAAAAGAAGCATAGTATTATTAATAAAAGATATGTGCTTATTTACAAGGCTAGCAATAAAAAGAACATTATAAATAATTTACAGAAATATGAACTACCACAAATTAATTAATAATTTATATAATAAAAAAAAAAATATTGTTCTTAAAACAATTTGTTTATGTAGTCATCCATAAGCGATCTTAAAAAAAAATGTTTAATATTTAGATTATAAACGTATGAATTATTTATTTATTTCCATTGTGGGTATATCAAGAAAAATTATAATTATTGTTAAACTTAGAACTCATTTATTCACGCCAAAAACATTTAAAAAATTCTTATTGTGTGTTTTTTGGTTTAAAAAAATGATCATTTATTGTAATTATGCAAATCAGTTCATATTAGTCTAAGCGTAGGTAGGTATTGAAAATATTTATATGATAAGATGATATAACAAATGTAGGGGAAAATGTGAAATTTATACGTAAAATTATGGTCAAATTGACTTCAGTTACAAGATATATAATTTATACTATGTCATAAATAAAAAGAAAATATAAAATAAATATTATACTTAAATTAAGAAAGCTGCACAAAAGTTTAGTGAAGTGTTTTTCATTTTAATTCTCTTAATCTAAATCTTCAATAAGTGAATCCAATTCCTTCTGGAGTGTAACAGATTTTTCTTTCTGTATCAGTACATCGTCTTTTAGTCGGTCAACATTCGCCATTAGTAGAGTGTTGCCCTTCTTCAATGCGTTGACTCTTGTTTCATGTCTTTTCAAACGCTTAGTAAGATTATCTTTCTTTTTGGGTAAAGGTGCATCCTGAAACAAATATGGAAAATACAAGTATAATACTTAGCAGCTTTTATGCTTAATCCCGCTTAACGTGGCAGGCAGTGGACCTGCACTAAGTTCCCCTCTACCTACTCACTCAAACACTTTGTACTCCACTTCTCCCCCAATTATTGAGACATTGCGTGTTGAGTACCAGAACTCAACGCCGGAATGTGTCTATACTACGATATTTGGCATCTAAATTTTGAGATCGTGATCACAGTCTATTGAATAATAGTAATCGACTAATGATGGTTAATTATTTAAAAGATGGAATTAATATTTAAAATTTATTTGTCACCTCTGGCTCGCTTTCACTTTCAGTTTCACTCTCGGTATCTTGTTCGGTTTCGGTCTCTGTTTCCTCTTCTTCTTCGGACCCACTCTTCTTTTCATCATCTGATTCTTCATCTTCATCGTCCTCGTCATCTTCATCTGAACCAACTTCTTTCATCATGGCCGCCATTTTATCTACTTCACGTTTTAGCTCCTTAAATTTACGCTTTTCGTCTCTGTAAGTTTTCATTGTATATTCGTTAATATTAATCAAAATTATTTCTGTCAAATTTTATATGTATTTTGAATACGGTAAATTCCTAAGAAAATAATACACTTATCTAAGTTGTTGGCAAATTGCCGACATAAAGAATAGTACAATAAGTGTTATACTCCTTTAAAAAGAAATAAAATGTCTATTGTTAATCAGTCTATAGAAATTTTCTCAATTGATTAAATATACACAATGTAATTTTTACATGTACTAACTTTAAACACGCTTGTTGATTTTTTAGAGCCATCTTGTAACCCATTCTTTCTCTCTTCATGTTGTCTTGTTTTTCTTTTAAGTGTCGCATTCTATTTCTCATATTGCGGATTTCTTTTTCTATTCGCTTTTGTTTCTTTTCCTCACTTTCCTCCTGTAAACAAATATAAAAATTCATAAGACATAATACCATATTTTCAGTTTAGTTATTAAAATTTAAGCTAAATTTATAATTTCTTAAAGGGTAAGTAATTCTTGATTTGATGTTATTTTTCTAATTACTAATAAAAATGTGAAATTTTTGATGATGAATGTTTTTTCCACTCTCACGTAAAAACGAATTAACATATTTAGACCTTACTTTCCAGTAATAAGTATAGCTTATACATCATAAGCTATAAGGTAAGTGACGGTAACTTCGTGCTAGTACGTCGTTTCGTGAGTTTTGCTTCTGGCAAAAATAATAAGCAATTTAAGTATTATTTACGTAAACTATATATTGGTATATAATCTTTATACTTTCAACTATCAAAAAGTTAAGTAACAATATTTTAATGATAAAATTGAGCGTATAGCGACATTTTAAACTCAGAGTTGGTTAAGAACTGCGGTGTAACGTGTCTGCGATGCTTACCACCGTAAGACTAGCGTAAGAATTTCTTAAGGTTGCAGAAAGACAAAGGTAAGTTATTCGAATAAAACATTGAATATATGCTTTTTTGTATTCTATAAAAAAACATTTTATTGAAAAAAAAGGAGGAAGCATAAAATTCTTTTAAAATTGCAATAAATCGATTCACGAAATAGCAGTCATTTTATTTTTCAAGTGTCCGCTATTTCGTGTTACTACCGAATTAGGGGGATCTTAGATACTTTTTAATAAATTTATATTTATGTTATAATTGAGATAATTTAAATTTAAAGTTTAAAATAAGTTACTGTATTTAATAAAGCTTCTCGTGATCGAAATTCGGTATATATTTTGTTCACTTAAATTTCTATATTACTATTTTAAAGGTAACCTGAATAGATAATTTTAAGCTAAATTCGTATAGGTACTGCCGATGAAACTTTGTTTTTTAATCAACCTTTATAATTTATTTTTGTGTATGTTTTCGAATATACATGGCAGTTAATGATATAGATTATAGAAACTTTATATAATGTAAAAAATACTGAATAAACAGAATTGCGGAAGTTACTAAAATCAGTAACACGAAAAAAGCTCCCCTACATTTCATTATTTTCTCTAACTTCGTGACAAATAAATCTACGTAAAATCAACACATTGACTTCTCTGTCTTTGTTAATATTGTTTATCTAAGTCTAAATAAAGATCTTTCTATTTTTTCAAGAATATACTAAACTGGTTGCGAAAATAAAAGCCATGAGCCAAATATATAGGTCTATAAACTGGCATAGCTAGCTTCAAAAAATTAAACTTGAATTTTGAGCTTTTTTATATATATTTTTTATAAAAAAAGTATATAAAAGTTCAAAAATGTATTTTTTTTTAAAAACTGCTTTTTAATTTCTAAATTATAAAAGTTGAAGCCAGTCGTGGCGCAGGGGTATAAAGTGTGACTCTAAAACCGACTGGTTGTGGGTTCGATCCCCACTCGAGGAGATGAAAATAGAAATAGTATAGAAAACAGAAAATGTTTATTTCAATTTATATTTCAGGTCAAGCGCGGCGTTGAGTTCTGCCACTTAACATACAATGTCTCCAGAATTCCGCAGAAAGTAGGGAATGGAGTGTCTTAAAAACACTAAGTTCCCTTTGCCTACCCTGCTGTGAGCGGGATACAGCGTGAAGCTGATTTAATTTGATTTTTTTTTATAAAAGTTTTAATGTCGTTAAGCTGATCTAACCTATTTTTTTATTTACAAATTCTTTACAATCAAAACCTATAAAGGTGTTTATTTTTTTTATTATAAAACCTTACTCGCGGGATAAAAACTTGTGACCCGAAATAGGGGCCACAAACTCACGAAGTTAGAAACAGAGCTAAATTTTATCACGAAGTAGGGTTCAAACAAGAGATCCACAAATAAATGAATATAAAAATTAAGCTTAGGTTAAACCGCATAATTTACACATTAAATTACTGCCAAAAGACCCACTTTGATCATACTAAAATTTACAAATTCATATAACCTTTAATAATGTATTTACAATAGTTTAAAGTTATAAGAGCCTTAAACTGCCGAACCCCCGTATATTTACCTTAATTTGTGTTGTTAAGATTTAACCGTTTAATATTTGCCCGCTTTAACATGAAATTAAAGCTGGCGAAGCCGCATTTTGGTCGCTATTATGAATAACATTGGTATAAAGAACTAAAAATGTATAGGTAGGTAAAAATGTATACCTCTTCCTCTTCTGATTCTTCTTCTTCTTCAAAACTATCGTCCTTTGTCACGGAAAGTTGCTTGATGGCATGACTGGAACGTCTGGATCCAACACTTGTTGGGATAATGCCCTAAAACACGAATTAAGCGATTATTAAACATAATTTCTGTAAATAACATTGCTATTTTAGCAAAAAAAATAATGGTAAATCTTAAAAGTTTACTTATAAATAACATAAATTTAAGAGCTTGAATTGTGTAAGTATATACGTTTCTTGAAATATTTTATCATATTATATATTAAAATAATAATATGTATATTTAATAAATTTAGTAAATAATTAAAATGATTAAAGTAAATGTTAATGTACAGACCAAAAAGTAAGACAAGAAAGAAAAAAAATAAAAGCTTAATATACTTTATACTTTTGTAGTTATCTTATCTTAAAATGGCTTATTTCATTTTGTTTATATAGGAAATATCGAGTTTATTTGTTACCTCGGCGTCTTGGTTATTGTTAGTAAAAGCGTTATTAGCGAGATTGTTATTATCGTCCGCAGGGACACTCTTTAGTTGTTGAGCTTCAGGGCAGTCAACGTTTAAGTTCAATAACCTACACTGCTTTAAAAAGTCAAGTTGATTTTTTTGATAGAAAGACAAAGGCTCCTCTGATTTGAGAAGTTCTTCTATCTTATCCTGAAAATTTGGGAATAAGCAAAGACATGTTAAATGCGAACAGAATATTAGTAAATAGAAAAAATATTATACATTGTTATAAAACAATAATAAATTGTTTTCCCAGTAAAATGTATAATTATGTGCACTGGTGAAGAATTTTATTATTATTTAAAATAAAATCTATAAACTATCAAGATCAGTTTTTTTAGCTTCACGCTGTATCCCGCATAGACAATGAGAACCTGTGAACCTAATGTTAAAACACTTTATTCCCATGAGAATACTTCTATTCCCCACTTCCCGCATATTTTCGAGGCATGGCGTGTTGAGTGGTGGAACTTAAAGCCGCAAAATTTTGTGATAAAATTAATTAAGTACTTACCGAAAGAGCCTGTTCTAATTTCTTTTCTAACTCCCCGTTTCTTCTCTTTTCTTCTTCTAATTCCGTTAAAGCGGTATCTCTTTCTTCAGCGGCTTCTAAATATTGCTTTTCAAGATTGTCAGCAGTTTCTTTAGCTTTTTCTACTTCCATTTTTAGATTATTAACTAATCTTTCGTCATACGCGTCTGTTACCGATATTACAGTTTTGTGTTGTTCTTGTTTTATAATAGCTCTTTCTCTAGCCAATTCAGCCTCTAAATTATGTATTCTAGTTAGTAAGCGTTTATTTTCTCTTTCTTGAGCTTCTTTATTTCTATAATGTACATTAAAAATAATAAAAGCAAAGGACTTGTTATAAATTATATTTAATTTTATACATTTTTCATAGAATTGTTGTACCTACCTAAGTTCAATTGCTAAAAGCTGCTTAGTAGATTGCAGATCATCTCTCACTTTATCGATGTCGTCCATTTCATCAATTTCTTCTTCTTCAACGCCTGGTGGAGCCTATTAAGGTTACATATTTGTAATTTGACCAATAATATTACACTTAAATTACTTCATTAATATTATTGTAATAATATTTTTAGAGTCATAGTACCTCCGCAATTGATACACCTGATGGAGAAGCGGCAATATTGGCTTGAGACATGGATTTTTGTACTTGTTCTTCAATAGTCATTTGCCTCCTGAACTTCCTCAAACCTTCCAGATTCGGTTTGCTTCTGTCGTTGGTCCTAACTTTCTTCAATTTCACTCCCTTGTTAATCTCTTTTAATAGTTCATTATGAGAATTTGGTTTTTCTGATTCAAATATAAACTGATCTTTGTTTTTAACTACTACTGATCGTGTGATAATTGGATTTGATCTGAAATTTTTTAACATGTCATTAACTTTAACAGTACAGTAATTTAAGGTCAGTCGCAGGGCCACAAGAGTGTGACTGTAAACGCGACGGATTGTAGGTTCGACTCCGGCTCGAGGAAATGAAATATTTAATATTTTCATTCCTTCACTCTGGTATCGAGAGTGCGTCGTTGAATTCTGCCACTCATAACAAAAGGCCTTCGTAATTCAGCGGAAAGTGAAAAGCGGAGTGTCTTATTACTAGGCTTCTTCTGGCTACTCGGCTACATGTGGATACAGCGTGAAACTGAAAAAAAAATCAAATAAATCTCATTACGTACCTGTCATTACAAACAACATGTTTTAATTTTCTGCCTTGTTCTACTTCTTTCATCATATCACTCCAATCTGGCCTTCGTCGAGGTCTACTGCGCAGCTGTTCTATTTTCTTAAGTTTAGTAGGGTCAACCGAAGGTTTTTTGAAATCCGGCGGCGGAGGCAGTTTGGGCGGTAGTGGCGGCGGCATTGGTGGTGGTGTTGGTTTCAGTAAACCTTTTCAAAATAAAATATAGGCAAATATATTAAATATGTCGAAGGAAACGTTTATAGTCCCACCACGTAAATGACTATAACGTAGAAAAATGACCCACCTTCATACACATTTGGTTCACCGGTTACTGTTACAACCATGGTATTATTAAATTCACTGCACTATTGCAAATTAGAAATTCCAATTAGTTCTCGATTACAAAAGTCTAAATGGCTATCTAAGTTACACGCAATTTTGTTTTTATTTTTGACGTTGGAAGAACTAAAAAAAATATTCTTTGTATTTAAAGAAATATTAGTTATACACGTTTTCCTTTACACCTGGATAGGCGTGCGCGTCAAATGCGGAACCATCAGAGACTATTTTGGACCTGATTTAGACCACAGCCTAGCATAAGAGATCAAAAGGAATGTTAATGAGCAAATCTTCAAGGGATATCTTCAGTCGAATATAGAACATATTTATCTACATAGACTTCTGTGTTCTAGAAATCTATGATTGCATATTATATGAATTTTCTTATTATGTTTACGTATTTATATTTCATATAAGTGTAATGATTGAGAATTATATTTATCAATAAAAAACTTAAAAGTAACAAAACGTATTAAACAATATAACCGATAATTCCAATAGATCTATTGATATAATGCCAAAGTCGAATTCATTTCCGATGTTGTGTTCTTTGACTGATATGCGTCTGTAGCTAATAATAGACGCCATTATTTAAATTAATCTATTTCTTTATAGCAATTTTTTAAATTTTACTTTAAAAATATTTGAGGGTACTTACTTCTTAAGCTTTCATTTTTAGTTAGCGTGTGTCCTTTGGGAATTTCATTGTTTAAAGTTTTATCAATATTTTCTTTTACGCGTTCATGTAGAGGATCCCTCCATTTTTTAAGCATAACATCATCTTTTGAAGGTGCTTTCTGGAGTGACGGCTTGCGTGGAGGGAGCTGAAATAGTAATTAATTATTTTTCTGAAGCCATGTGTTTGTCCACATGCCTTTAACTGCATACACAAAAGGGTGAGTTCGATTCCTTCTCGAAGAAACTTCACTCTGGTGTCGAGGCAAAGCGCCATGTTAACTTTCGTGTCATAACGCTAGGTTTCCAGGTTCCCATTGCCTATTCTGCTATGTACGGGATACAAGCTGATTATTTTAAAATATTTTTACACATCTTCTTCGTTTAGTTACTATAAACTTTCATTTTCACTTTACATTATTCTCCTTATTATAATTATTTCAATAAAATACTTGATTTACTTTAGTAATATTTATACTGTTTCAATTACAATTGTAATATCTTGAGTAAGGTAAATCCTTGAAACTAAAATAATACTGTATGAAATCAAAATACTAATTGAAAAATAATAGATGTCTGTACATTTCCGATGTCTAATTGTACTAAAATAAAATACTTATCTTTCTTGCTAACCGTTAATAATGACATACTATATTTACCTTGGAATTACTTTTTTCTAGAGGTGGTTTTGTAGCCATTTTTGTCTGATCTTCTTTATCTTCTGTTTTTGGTTTTTCAATGTTTTTTTCAACTTTTTTAGGTTCTTTAACCGTATTATTTAGGATTTTATTTGATTTTCCGTCGTATTTTTCATCTGTTTTTGATTTGTCAGTTACTTTATTAGGTTCTTTACAAGTGCTAAGTGATTTTGTTGAAGATTTTTCATTAATCAAGTTATTTGGCTTTGACAATTCATTTTTGTCAGCAATTTTTTTGTCTACGATACTAACAGTTTTTTCTTTAGCCTTGTCATCAATTGTTTTAACGCTCTTAAGAATAGGTTTTTCTGGTAATTTTTCACTGGTTTTATCGTCAATTTTAACTTGTTTATCTATAGTCCTCACAGTTTGCTTAGTAAATTTCGGCCTATCATCGGCAGATTTTGATGCTTTGTCGGCAAGTTTAGCTGCAGACGGCTTAACTAGTTTTTCTTCTGCTTCAGCAGAGACTCCGTTTTCTGGTTTTTCTCTTATTGTAGATTGTTTTTTTAATACAGCTGAAAAGATTCAATAACTTTATTAGATAAGAGCCTACATTAAGCAGGTACTTCATGTACTGATTTTATGAATATATTATTTAATAGACTTATTTTACAAATCGATTCTTCAAATATTACAAGCGCAAATCCAAAATATATAAATAGTGTATTAATTAAAAAATATATGAAATTTTGGAAACACGTGTTTATGCCCTCGTTTCGATGCATTTGATGGCATTTGCGTACGTAAATAAACATGGCCGCTGCCAAGATGGTGGATGGCCGACCTTCGCTATTTTAGCGCGATTACATATTAAACCTTTGTGACTATTAGATTATGTTACAGAAAAAAATATTTACAATTTTACAAGTGTCAAAGTATTCACAAGAGTTAAACGCGGTCTTCTAAATATCGTTTTCCGTATTGAAAATAAATTACAAACAACTGCTAGCATTTGTATACGATTATATATGTAAATACATAATGTGCTACATTTCAAAAATTTCAATTTTAGAGCTCTAACAGCTTTAGTATCCAAATTAATATTGAAGGAACAAAACAAAATTCATTAAAAGCAGCTGAAAAGAGTGGGTGCTTATAAATCATACACAGTATCCCCAACAACTTCGTTTATTTTGTAAAATGTCTGTCCTCTCTAAAAATATCGCCTCGTTGGCGTCGACGGCTGAGAATACCACTTCTTAAACACTTTGGATCGCGTCATAGTACGAGTTTTTTTTCGATTTCTCTTTAAATTGAACAATTCATGCCCATTTATTTATATACACAATATAGTGCCAAATATATGGATGCGTAATTTCTAATTTGCATTCGAAGCTTATGATATAAAGTGAAGATGAAAATTGCAATTATGCTTCATTAATTTAAATTACATAATTATATTGAACAAGTTGACATTCAAATTAAACAGTAATAAATGAAGTTATTGTAAATTGAAGATTTCATAGTTATCATTTAGTTTTCTATTTTCAAAAAAATTATAATTTTATATTACGCAAAACAAAATACAGTCGAATTAGTAACCTCCTTTTCTTACAGAAGTCG
>DWNA01001824.1:0-13327 GCA_018249835.1 Heliconius besckei
GTGATGCAGGACATGAGAGCCAATGGTCTAACCACCGAGGACGCAAAAGACCGTGCAAAGTGGAGTAGGTTGAGTAGGAGGGCAGACCCTGGCAATAGCCGGGATTAATGCCAGGAGGAAGAAGATTAACTTATGTAATTCTTGTAAATTTAAAAAAGACTACTCCTCCATACAATTATAGTAAAAATAAATAATATTTACATTTACGTGGTGTATTACAATTTAAACAATAGTTTTAATAAGCATAATAAAGACATTTTACCTTTGATCTTTCCTTTGTATACCAGGATAAAGTAATATTTCACTCAATAAGAACATTAAGTTATCATATTTGTAGGATTTTAAGTCACTCATTTGCCTAACTAAATAGTATACTGGAGTACTTTTCATGGATGCATCTTCAATAAACTTATTACAATATCTTGTAATAATATACTTATAACTATCCGATTTCAAAAATTCATCTTTTATTATAACTCTAATAAATTCTTCTAAACATATTAAATATTGACTATTTGCTTTTAAGTCTTCTATTTCCTTCCACATTGCATATAAGAATTGTGGCCAATTAAATATAATAGTTTCACTTTCTAATAACTGAACAATTATTTTATCAAATATTCGTAAAATCCACTTCAAGCATCCATAACCACCACTTACTAAAGTGTTAGAAATATAATTAAGAATATTATCATTCACCTTATAAGGTTTAATAGTTATCAAATAGTACATAACTTCACAAGATTTCTCAAAAAATGCATTTCTCAGTCTTCCACTATTTTCTTTATTTAAATCATTGTTAAGTTTAATGTTATCTATTATTTTTATAAAATTATCTACATTCAGGCAGTCATGTTCATTATATGCTGGAATTGCTGATGACTTTAAGCAAATATTTAATATAAATATAGCCAAAAGTTTTTTATTAAAATCTGTTACATTATCTTTTAAAAGTAAAAGACAATTTCTATAACATTGAACAATATGGTCATTAGTAATCAGTGTTATTTCTATATTTAAAGCATCTAGACCATCAAATAATATATTAAGATTTTCAATATCTATAACAAAATTACTTGAAAGTAAAGCCATAGCATATTGCAGGACTATTTGTAAAACTTTTGCAGTATTTAAATTTATATTGGCAAAATATATTCCTTCATTTTGAAAAGCTTTCTTATAAACATGTACTAAGAAAATTACATCTTCCAAACACTGAGATTTATTTGAATACATTCTACTATTTATATCTTGTATTTTAAAAATTATTTCATTTACATATTCTATCAGTACAGGATCATTATGGGCTTCAAAATATAACATGGTGAAGTCTATGTTTTCATGTGAATTTTTTGCTAAATGTAAAAGTTGTTTCTTATCAGTTACTATAAGGCCATTTTTAATGTATTTAATAAATGGATTTTTACAATCATAATCTAAATTGATTTTTGAGTATATACTAAGATATTCCTTCCAAGGTAAACCTTTACAACAATTTCCAACAAAATAAGATATATTAACATAAAAGGCTTTCCTTATAACTTTATTGTTACACGGTATCTTCAATATATTTGCTATATAATTTACTATTTGTATTTCATCTATTTCGTTTGTAATTTTATTTATATTTATATTAGCTATGACATCAGATAGATGAAATAATGGCACAGGAGACCATTTAACTAGTGGTATAGCTTTAAAAATATTGACAAATGTATTGATATTTACAAAACTATTTTGTAATATTTTTTTTAATACATGATAGTCATTTTTATTTTCAAACAAATTTATGTTGTTAATTGCTTCTAGGATAGGCAACGCTTCTTTTTCATCTGTAACTTTAATGTTTAATCTATGTAATAAGCATTTAAATTTTACTTGTGCATTATCATGTGATAATCCAATATTATATGCACATATCAACCAACAATGTCCTATTTCACTTGCAGTGTCAAACAATTTTAAAGATGGCATAACAATATTACTTTGCTTCTCTTCTAAACTGTCTAATAAGATAAAATAATTGTCCCACATATTCTTCAAGCTTACTTTATTTTTATTATCCCAGTTAAAAGAACTGCTTGAATTGACATTTATATTTTTATTATTGTTAAATGCACAATCAATAGCTCTTTTAGATAAATATACTGCTTGTTTTCTTAAAGATACATTGTCAGATGATAATCCCAAAAGGACAAAATTCCAAAATTCTGAGTAAAAGATGACATCAGATTTTAATACAGTTTGTTTAGATTCTTCATTAATTGGCAAATAGTAATAAGAAAGACAACACAAGACTTTTAATACTCTTTCTATTGTACATTTGAATTGTCTGATAAAATTCCAAATTCTATCCAAAATGTTATAACCAGTTACAACATTACAAAATTGAGTCACAGTATTCATTAAAAAGTAAATTTGTAGTTTTTCATTTTTACTACAAACTAAATGTTCCAAAGGTGTCTCAAGAAAAGGTAGGGACAATTTGAACCCACATTCTAGAACTGCATCTAAAACACTCCCACATATCTTTAGCCTCAACAATGATATTATGTTTGTTTCTTCACTTTGTATGTCAGTAGATATTTTTGTATGAGCTGGCAAGGTAATATCATAAATAATTTGTTGTAACAGATGTTCAGATTTATCTATTATAGAACTTGGATTTAATTTAAGTACAACTTTAATAATTTGACATATATATTCGATATTCTCTTCATTTGCATTATTTAATAATTTTCCTAAAAAACTGAATTCTTCGTGGTTACAACATTCGTTCTCCTCTCTACTGTTGATCAGTTGTTTGTACATTAGTAAATTAGTAAAATTTCGTAGGTGTTCATTTGTGAAACTAGACCTTTCCATTATATGTTTTGCCCGTAGATCTATCAATTCCTCGTCTAAATCAAGAAGATCCATAAAATATACAATATCTGTCGATAAATCCATTCTTAGGTTACCGCCCGTGTTTCTCCAAAAAAAAAATTAGAAATAATTCCTATTTATATATGTGAAATGAATATAAAAAGGCGTATGATTTTAATTATTATTGTTAGATTAATAATTATTAAACATTAATTATTCTATAGCTATTTACAAAACAAACATTGCGTGGAAAGTGCTGCAATAAGCAGGCACCAACAAAACCACAGAACACATTTACTTGAACAAAACTTGACGTTTTACTTTTATTTTGACATTTGTGGAAGTCTGAGGAATTTATGATAAATCGGTATTACAATCGATATAATCCATTTTGATAAGATGACAAGTCAATTATTATAAATGGTAATGTATAATTCAAAATTGTTACTTTAATTTATCCTAATTGAGAGTGTAACATAATTATGATAATAGCTGAAAGATTGCGTCTTAAAACATCTACTTTTTAAATATATTTTTCGGTACCATATTAAATATTAAAAACATTTGTGAAATTATTCGTATTTATTTATCTTTATTTAATGGGTTCTCGAATTACATTAATCTGTTAGTTCGGTACGAGTTTCATATTTACTTATAGTACCGAGAAAGAATTAGCCATTCTTTACCAAAAAATCGATGCTTAAGTCGATCAAAATTGTAACATGATTAAGCGATTCACAAAAAAAATGACGTCTAAAAAATATTTAATTGCATTGAATTTTTGATATATGGCGTTTCGAGCGTGCCAGTTGAATATTTATCAGACGAATTGCAAAAAGATATTATATGTCTATATGAAAGTTACATGTTGACAATCTATTGATACTGAGGGAGTAATTCAATATATATATAAAAAATACAGATACTTATTAACTCAGTGAGTGAAAAAGGGTTTGTACCGAACATTAGTGAACTGGTGGTAGATTATTTGACGTTCAAAAAATGAAGCCTGTAACTTATTTTAAATAAAATTATTTGAGTCTGAGTTTCTTCTCATTTTCCCTGGTACTAAAAAAAACGCACCATATAAATTGGGTTATATGAGAGATATACATTCAACCGAAGAGGTTTTTGTTTCCATAACTCCATCAGGTTAGTGACAGGTCAGGTCAGACTTGGTGACGATAGTAGTAGCGAGTCTGAGACAATCAGACGTCTGTCAACCACTTCTCGACAAAAAGATTCTGCCAAGGAGATAGACAACATGTCTGGTGTCGAATATTTAGTTTTTGAGTTGTTGGACGACTTACATTACATTTTTATGTCACTAAAACTATAGTTTAGTTATTCTATTTCATCCCAAGGTGTAAAGTAGTTGTCTGAAGTACTAAGTTACTTTAGTATCATCACAAATATTATTGTCAATATTACAGTAAATAGACAGTATCAAAACCAGTTCCGATCCGAACCGATCAACGACGTCGGCATAACGACAGTGGTGTCCTCATTTTTTGTTTACTGTTTATAAATAGACTATAACGTAAATTGTTACAAAAGTAACAATCTAACGTAGGAAACTCAACATACATTTATGTCGCTAGTTATTAAATAATTTTAACCTTTTAATGGTATCGATTCAAGAGATCGGTATTTGTGACCTGTAAAATCGATTCTTTAATAAATCGATCTTGGATCGGCAGCCCTAGTAACAAAAATAAATATTGCCATGTCTCTGTCATTCTCTTCTGACTGCTGCCAAAATAGAGAATAGTTTAACAAATTGTACATTAGGTTGCGAAAATAAGAGGAAAATTTCCACTGTTACAGCTGTTTAGTAATATGATTGTTAGTTTATCTCTTTGATAAAATTAATATTATAGTATAAACACGTTTGCTGCTGTTAACATTTACAATTGAGCTTTGGTTGAAATGGAAGAAAATTTTTCAAGTGAGGACGACAATAAAGATCCGACTTTGAGCCCTAAAAAAAGTGGTAAGAAATTGAAATTAAATGATGGAAGTTCGCAGGATAGTCTCACAGAAACTCGTAAGTACGATGCTCCTCATTTAATAGTAACTATGACGTATGAATTGAATCCATTTTGTTTTCTTGCCAGCATCTGGAAGCAAAGACGAAAAGGAAGAAAACGTTGATAGTGGAGTCTCAGCGGACAAATCTGAAAGCACTAGTAGCGACGACCGTGCTACTACGAGCGCGGAGGCATTTTTAAACGAAGTGGTTTCGGTGGCGCCTTCTAGCAGCAATGTCAGAGCTATGCTTCTCGATATTAGAAGGTCGGTGCGATCGAGGAATTACAGAAAACGTAGAACACCAGACAGGGGTTCGGACAGTGACTCGTCCCAAGATTCTGATGACCTTTCGATTGAAGAAGAACCAATGACACGACAAGCTGATACATCGGATGGAGATTCAGCCACAGAATTTTGTAATGGTTCTCCTAGCGTGTAAGTTATTTTATTATTATCAATTATTTATAATTTAGATATTTTATTTTTCATCAGTTTTAACAACCTTGTTTTTATGAATTAGGAAACAAAACTCTAATTACTTGTTGGCAAAATCCTGTCTTAATGGTCTCACAAGTACTTTAAGCTGTATTGTCTGTTATTTGCTTAGTTAATAATATATTTTTTTATTTGTATATTAATTGAAGTTGTAGTTAAAAACGGCATTTCTAAATTTAGTAGCAGTTCTGACAGTTCATCAGTCACAAGCACTGACAGTTATGGGATAGCTGGTGACATGATTTCGGGACCAGCTACAGGGGATACAGACAGTGATGAAGACACATGGTTTTGTTCCAACAGGAATCAAAATAAAGCTGAACCACCTGCTGTACTGTCTAAGACCAGACCGAAACACAATTATGTGATTTTAAGAGGTAAATTTTTATCTGTGTTACTTATTAACAAAAATTGGTGTAAAATATTAAGCTCATATTAATATAAATATTTTGCATGGCAGAGTATTTTTGTCAGCACCACTTTTAATGAAACCACAGTTTTAAGTATATCATTTTTGTAGTAGAATGTATTTATTTTATTGGTATCTATGCCTAACTGCGTCACACGAAATACAGGATGGATAAACAAAATAAAAAAAAACCTACATCTAAACTGTTGAGATATCTTGATTAATTTTATTTAGGTATGAGTTCGAAATATTTAACCCTATATGCTGTTTGTTGTACCTTAAAAGGATCACTGATGCTTCCACTTTGTATATATTTTTAGTAAGTTTAGTTATTGTGAGGTTGTAGTGGTTTAGCGGCTGACTACAGTGACAACTGTCAGTTCAACTACCACTAAAGCGAATAACTTTTACATTTTTTTCAACACACGATATTGAGATAAAAGAGTCAAAATTAGTTAAAACATTTAATATTGTATATTTTTTCTTTTATTGTGTTGGTACACATTGTTGTTTATTACATGTATCCCTATTTTAAATGGAATGTTATATAAAGCATGCTTCATTCAATTGAAAACTATATATATATTTTTTTTAGAAATTATAAATCGGGAACTTGGGCTGACATTTCCCGTCGGCAAAGCGGTTCAAACCGATGTAATGTTTGAACGAAAGTTCTATGGATCACTACACGCTGTATACAGACTTGATAAATTACATAATCTATTGAAACATAGGGGATGTGTGAACTCTATTAATTTTCATCCAGAAGGTAATTTTTTTAATAAGAATATAATTGAATCGAATATTAATTTTAAAGACTTGCAAATATAAATTGATATTCTCCTAATTTTCATAACTTTTATCTTTTAATTTAAATTTATATCCTGAAAAAATTATAATTTGAAATATTAGACATTACATTACATACAATATTATTTATAACAAGGCAATTGTAATGCAAATGCGTTTGTTTTGGGTTTAATACTACTCAGGGGAATAAATTATTTTCACTTCTCTTTTTTGGTAGACAAAGCACAGAATTGAGTTCTGCCACTCAACATGCTATATGTAGAACAAAGGGTGACCCTTACAAACATTTACAGTTAGATCAACTGCAAGTTAACTTGACTGTAAAAGTTTTTAATCTGACTGTAAAGCTTGTGTAAAAATTCTCTTTTTTAATTTTACATAATTCAAACATTAACAAATATAAGGTAACATGAAATGAATTAAATTATTAAAAATTTAAAAAAAATAATTATAAATTTAAAAATCCATATTTCCAGGTCGTCTCTTAGCGTCTGGTTCCGATGATTTGAACGTCATAGTATGGGATTGGGCAAAGAGAACTGCGTTACAAACAATCAAAACTGGACACAAATCTAATGTATTTCAGAGCAAATTCTTGTATCTGAATGCTCAAAGTCAAATTAATATTGCGACTTGCGCTAGAGATGGACAGGTATTTAGATGTATTACATATTGTAATTTTATTTTATATTAAACCAATTATATAATTAGTAGTTCTATTTAAAAAACACTTAAAATTGAAAAAGGATCAATTTGAAGAAAAACAAACATGTGTCCAATTAAACAAATAGTTACACTTTATAGTATGGATAAGAAAGCTCCATTATCTTTGCTTGCAACTTGGCTTAGAGTGCTTAATAAACAGTTTAATTTGTATAAATTCTTACAGTATATGTTTAGTAACATCTTAAGGACTTCCTAAGAGTAAAATAAATGCCATAATACTGATGCGTCTGTTGTGTGGTTTCCTCCCAGGTGCGCTTGCTGTCGGTGCCGCCCAGCGGCACGGCCGCGCCGGCGCACGCGCACACCCGGCGGCTGGCGGCGCACGCGCGCGCTGCTCATAAGCTGCACGTCTGGCCCGCCGAGCCGCACCTAGTGCTGTCCGCCGGCGAGGACGGCCTCGTGCTGTGCTCCGACGTGCGCGCCGACCGAGCCGTCAAGTGAGTCACACGCACAGATATGTTATCAAGAGTTGGCGGACGGTGCTTCGTCTCTCACTTCGGATCCCAAAAGGCAATGTAATGCTTCGCGTCAACATCGTCATTATCGGCCAAAGGTGTAGGTGTAGGTGTAGATGTAATTCAGTTTCACCCTGACAGGGAGCTCGTAATCGGGTCGGGTTTCGCCGCTATTACGTACATTGAACACTGCCCTGTGGGTTTATTTATTATTATTAGATGCTGCTGCTGCCAAGAGAAATATTTGCCTCTTTTAATATTAACCTATTCAATTATCGTTTTTATCTTATATCTCTCTGATACGCTGGCCCAGAAAACATCGCCTCGTGCAGATTTTTTGAAATATGATTTAATAAAAATGTAATATTCCAGAATGATCCATGTGAAGAGCTCAGAGCTGGGTGGCAGCATAGCACTATACAGTGTGGCGGGGCACCCCTTGCGCAAGCATGAGGTGCTGGTGGCGGGCCGCGACCGCGCCGTGCGCGTCTACGACACGCGCCGCGCCTCCGCGCCGCTCGCCATGTACCGCCCCGCGCACTTTAGAGACAAGGTAGGTGTGTATGTGTGGACAGACAGACTGACCTCACACGAGGTGACTTTATCATATGCAATTCGTTCGCCAGGATTCTTTGAATACTGGGAGTTTATTGTATTTATGCAATTCCTGTGAACAACGTGCCTTGATTGTGGGAATTTTCTTTTTTTTCGTGAACTACTGGATATCTTAGCGAGTAGAGAATATTTTAGTTTTTTGTGTACACTAGAAATAATCCGTTCTCTCTGGCTACCCCGCAGGGATACAACGTGAAGCTAAGTAGAAATAATCGATTATCATTACTTTTGAATCACTCCTAGGACCATCAATAGAACATGTCAAGAAAATGATTCCTGCTAACAATTTGTTCATATTGTTAAAAAAAATTATTGCAGACGGCAGAAAAGTCACCTAAGATGCGGCTCACAATGCACCTCACGTGCGCTGTGTACAACCATGATGGCTCAGAAATTCTTGGCTCTTACAACGATGAAGATATTTACTTGTTTAATACCAAAAACGACGTTTTGGATGAGTGAGTATAAATATACACGCGACTGTTCTTTTTGAGGCCGTTGTGGCGCTGGAGCACAAACGTGCGTCTGTAAATGTGACGGATGTGGATTTGATACTCACTAGGGGGATGAAATATTTAATATTTTTATTTCCTCACTCTGGTAACGAAGCAAAGCACGGCGTTAACCAAACCACTACTGGAATATTAATTTTTATTATGGAAAAAAATATAAATATATATATTTGCTGAAATATAAATATATTAAATGTATAATTTTCTTATTAACAGAAATACAAGCGACGAGAAAGATGGATATACACATCGGTATAGTGGACACTGCAACAGTGCTACGTTCAAGGTTAGTTATGTTAGTATTTTTTTTTTTTTATTTTTATGTATGGTAAATGGTAAACATATATTTTTACAAAATGATGAATACATTCTACATAAAAATATATAAACACAATATTCAATAAAAATCACAAATTTAAGTTATTGATATACATATTTTTTACTTTGAGGAATATCTGTCAAATTGATTAGTCATATAATAGACTCTGTTGCTCCTCACCTTCCCACTATAAACCAATATATGCCATATTTTTGTAATTTTGATTTCTTTTTTTCTATCTCTTACTTTGCATTGTAGGACCCAAATATGACATTTAGTCCAACAATTAAACATACATATATTTATTTCACCAACTAACACTCGGTGTTATTACCAATTTTATTTATTTATTTTTTCTATAAAAGGGTGTAGCGTTCTTCGGTCCAAAAAGTGAATACATAGTGTCGGGATCAGATTGTTCATACATTTACATGTGGGAGAAGAAGAGTGAAGCAATCGTGCAATGGATGCAAGGGGACAATAAGGGCGTGGTGAGCTTATTTTTTTATAATTATAGTAGAAATATAATGCAATTTTATATTATATTGAAATTTCTGTCTTAAATATGAAATTAGACATCAATTACCTTCAAGGACTATAAATTCAAAGTTTAGTTTTTCATTAGTTAATTAGATGCCAATTCCACTGGTTAAAATTGAAACAATGATAAATTTACAGTTACTGAAGATGTTATGTGTATGTTATGACACTCCGTTCCGCACTTTCTGCCAAATTCTTGAAGCATTACGGGTCGTGATTGGAACTCCACGTTTCGCTTTTCCTCCTTACCGGATCGAAATAAATATTTCATTCCCCTGAGTGGGAATCGAATCCACAACTTCACGTTAACAGACTCACGTTTAGGCACTTGCGCCACGACAGCCTCATGAATTGAATTGTAGTTGATTTTATTCTTATTGAAATAGGCCTAACATTTATTATGAAAATATAATTTACAGGTGAACTGTATAGAAACACACCCACGTTTTCCGGTAATGGCGACCAGCGGTCTGGACAAAGATGTGAAGATATGGATACCTAAAAGAGAAGCTGATCCTACATATGATGGCATGGAGAAGGTAATAATTTATATATTTTTTTACTCTACGCTGTGTCTCGCAAATTGCAGCAGCAGAGCAAAGAGCAGAGTAAGCAAAAGAAATCTAGTGATAAAATAATTCGTTGCCCATGCACTGCCTAATTTAGAGACATCGTGTGTTGAGTGGTGGAACTCTGAGCCGCGTTTTCTCCTGTCACATAGCGAGAAAATAAAAATAACCCACAACTGTCGCATTGTGTTACATCGCCCTCTATCAAAAAAAAAAATTAAGGGTCCGTTGAGATGCGGAACTTGACTTGACACCGCTCTTTGCCTCGGTACCAGAGCGAGAAAATGAAGATAAAGAAGAAAGATTATATTCCCCCAACCACAACCGTCCCCTTTTTATGACTTTATGCCTTATCCCGCACATCCCGCACGCAGGCAGAGGGAACCTGGGAACCTAGAGTTAAGATACTCCGTTGTTCACTAAGGCACTTCCGTTCCCTATTTTCTGCCGAATTCTTGAGATATTTTTTCTTCCAAATGAAGGAAATGAAGCCACAACAGTCGCACGGTTGTGCCCTGCGCTCCTGCTGTCACGATGGCGTAATATATTATTCATATAAATATTTATAATTTAAATATATAACATTATATAATTTCTTTTTCAGGTTGTATGTGACAACAGCGAGCCAAGTCCGTTATTTAATGATTTTTTACCTACATTCTATAGCCCGTACCGCGGCGGTAACAGAGCGTTTGGGGACGACGTGCCCGCGTACGGGAATATTGAATTTGACGGCAACGTTTGTACTGCTTTCTAGAAACGGCTATAACGTTCCAGAAGTTTCTACAACCTTCTATACCTTTTTTTATTTTGTCGTATGTAATGAGACATATATAACATACAACTATTATTATTTAAAAGAATTTGGTAGTTTTAATATTTTATTTAATATAAATCAGTTCATACCATGAAAGCAGCTTTCTATCAAATACCCAAATGATTTCCCTCATATGAATATTTATGATTGGTCCAAATGATCCTTCTTCAATCCTAGATTTGAAGCTGCATTTCAGTTGATTATAACTGATGGCTGTAAGGGATCTTTTTTAGCGCCATTTTTTTTTTAAAGCTTTGTATTTATAGCTCTCTTGTTGTGTAACATTAATATTGTAATATTTAAAAAAGATCTTATATATTTATTATTAATATTGAAAAAAAAAACAAATTGAAAGAATTCCATTTTAAAGTAGTTTACTTGAGATTAATCTTGTGTCAACTTCATAAATTTTATTTTTTACTACTTTGTTCAAGTTATATAGGTATTATATTCTTGAACTTATTACTTGTTAACCACATATTTTCATTATTATTTTTTATAATAATTGTGATTAATAATAAGTGAAGCAATCTGAAAATACCTAGTAACAACTTAATAAGTACTAGGAGGATTTTGAATAGTTATTTTTTTTTATATAATGAACATAATTTAAAAAAATACTAGTCTCTGAAGGCAGCCGGCAGAATTTTTTTTTAAATAAAAACAAAAAAAGGTATGATTATAATAAAGCTTTTCTTAGTGAAATTCAAAACTTTTAAATACATATATAAATATTGATAAATAATTTCTTTTAAATGTTTATTTAACGTAAAATTGTGAAACTAAAGAAATTATTGAAATAAAACAAAATTTAAATATGTTTATAAAATATGTATGGTATGTATTTCCTACTGATTATAATGTGGTGTAATATAAATATAAAAAATATATATTTATATATCATTTTCTTATATATTTATACAATATTTATTTGATATTTATACAATATTACACCACCGATATATATATATAAAAATATTCTTTCTATAAAAATATGTATTAAACAACCATTGAATGTTATGATGTTTTGTTTTACAATTACATGCTGATATTTCATAGTATTTGGTTTTAAACGATTGTACATGTGCAGTTGTTTTATGTTATAATATAGTCAATAGATCTTGTACTGTTTTTTATGAATAATTTTGAATATCTAAACAATGATTTATAGACACGTCTGTTTAGAACATTATTATTAATAAGATAACTTTTTTATTCAAAATTTGTTTCATTAAATGTTATGTAATTATATTTTAAATTTTGTTTGAAAACGGTCGGTTTACAATATTGCTATTTAATTTTTGAGAACAAACATTTAAAGTATGTTATATTTTTTAAAATAATGGTCCATTTTGACGTGTCTAACATTTAAACATAAATAAAGTTTTCTTTTTTTTTTCTTACCAACCGATCACGATAATAACCTGAAAATACGAATGAGAAAAATGTTGCCTGTGATATGTTTATTTGTGAAGTTATTGAATTTTAGATAGATTAAGGCACTAAGCCGTTTTGCATCATAGATTTTAGAGAGTATAAATATGTATTAAAAATACTGTTGCTTCATTGATTTTCATCATTTCATCATTTTAGATTTTTTTTTGGTTTTTCATTATAATATACATTGCAGATCTTATTATGTTGTGTAAGTTAATATGAAAAACGATCACCTATCATCATTTTGTTTTATTATTGTTACTTGATTAGAGAAGGCGAGTTTGTTTTTTTTTGTAGCTTATAATTTTATATTAGGTTGTTCTTATTACTGTGCAAAAAATGTAAAATATAAATAAATATATAGTAAAAAAAATAAAATTTTATAATTGTTTTAATGTTTACCCGGTATTGGCGCATTAATTTAAATACTTAAATAAAAATGTGTACACAAATCGCGATATACTGTGAAAATACTAAGAAATGTCTTTTCATAACTTCTAATTTTTCATAATATATTATTACAGCAAGATTTACTTTTATATGACCACTGCTAATGACTAACAGCATTCTGAATATACTTTTATTAAATTATCAAATCTATTTTAAATATAAATTATTATAAAAAAGATACATTTAAAAATATAAAAAAACCACTTCCGAGGGCGGGACAAGGGTCCAAGCCATCGGTGGCTAGGGCTCCAGAGAGAGGAACCGCCGCACAATACGT
>DWNA01001825.1:0-13327 GCA_018249835.1 Heliconius besckei
TGGAGGCATCGATCACGATGTCCAAGGGCGGATAAGCGCTGCCTGGGCCAAATGGCGGGAGGTCACTGGTGTGGTCTGCGACCGCAGAATACCGCCCAAGCTCAAGGGGCTGATATATAAGAGCATCATCCGACCGGTTCTTTTATACGGCAGCGAATGTTGGCCGGCACTATCTCGGCACACTCACGAGCTTCACGTCACGGAAATGAAGATGCCGAGGTGGATGTGCGGCGTAACGCGGTCTGACCGCATACGCAACACATTCATTCGAAGTAGTGTTGGGGTCCGTGACGTAGCGGATAAGCTCCAAGAGCGTCGCCTGAGATGTTTTGGCCACGTTACGCGCCGGCCTAAGAACTATGTCGGATGCAAGTGCCTTGATATATCAGTTCCTGAAGTGAGACCTTCCGGACGCCCAAGGAAGCGCTGGTTGGATGTCGTGATGCAGGGCATGAGAGCCAATGGTCTAACCACCGAGGACGCAAAAGACCGTGCAAAGTGGAGTAGGTTGAGTAGGAGGGTAGACCCTGGCAATAGCCGGGATTAATGCCAGGAGGAAGAAGAAGAAGATTGTACATTACGTAGGAAAAACAGAATATTTTGGTGAATGAATGTTTGGTGATAATTGTAATTGTAATTTTTAGTAAATGGTCAAAATGTGTTCCATAGAGCTATGCTGTGGGTTACAAGTTTTGAAATTCACGCGCACAGATTGAACTTTGACTAATCTTGTGCACACTATACAACTAAAAGTACAGTTCCACATCCACAGTTTGACACTTGTGGATTCATTAGAAGATTTTTTTATATACTCACGGTATTCAGTGAACCTAAATGTAAACCTAAAAACATCGTTCCTCACTTTCTACCCAATTATCGGGACAACGCCGCGCTTTGCCTACCCGGGTTGGGATTGAATCCACAACCACAACCGACTACAGCTAGAGTCTTCTCACTGCGCCTCAACGGCCTCATTTTATATTTATAAGATGTAGAAATAACGTGACGTCGCCACATGACACGCGCTCACAAATACGATACTAGTGGAAACGAACAGGATATTCGTTTATTTGAAACCCATAATTGTAGTGGAGGTAAGGAATTCAATAATATATAGTACCAGCGATTCAAATGCGGCTTCGCCCGCCTAAATTTATTGTTATATTATAGCTTGCCTAACATATTATATTCCTACAATATACGGTACAACTTACTGGTAATTTTAGAGAATTAACAGTTCCTAAGTGATAGTTAGTTATATTTGAGTCAAAATATAATAAAATGTACTGAACAGGACTGCGCAAAGAATATTTGGATCATTACATAGGACCAAGTGGGGAACGGGAATGTCTTAACACTAGGTTCCCTCTGCCTACCTTGCTGTGTGCGTGACACAACGTGAAGCTGATTTGTTTTACTATTAAATTAGGACGATTTTTTTTTATTTACATCGGAAGGAAAATTGGTGTAATATGTTAATGTAGGCATATTAATGTGTACCACAGGGTATGCAGAGATAACCTTCTCCACATTCAAAGACATCCCATTCTCCATATTCGATGGTGGAACTCAACGTCGCGTCGCGCTTAGTAAATGAAAATAATTCCACTGAGTGGGAATCGAACTATTCCAGTGTTCACTAGATAAAAATATACATGTTACATACTTTCCTTTTTTTGCACTAAGCAATATATTATAATAAGCAAGCAGACTTAAAGAGACATATTGGTAATTGCAAATAAATTATTATAATATTGAATCAATAGGTTATCACGAAATGCGTTATCGTTAAGTTTATCAATGACAAACTTTGTTGGATACGTTTTCGTATGTATATACGTGTTTAAGTTCGCTTTTATAAATTGGAAGATGGGTTGCGAGTTCGAGTTCGTTTTAAGCGAAAGCGAAATACATTTTAAATAACAACGAATCGTATTTGGTGAGGTTGAGAGAGGACCTCTTGCATCGCTTATTTAAGTTATAGCTATAATCATTTCTCCAGTTGGAATCGAACCTACAATCATAGGGTTTCAATCAATACTTTCAAATTCGTCTGAAATTCGCTATAAGAGCATACTTTTGATACTGGGTATATATGTAGATAAAATATATATAATGCGTAGCTAGCTAGTACTGAAGTAATCTTATCAAATTAAAATTTCTTTCCGCATTAATGTTACTGTGGAAAAACAAATATCTGAAAGTATTTTTTTATTTAAAAAAGATAATGTGTCATTGTGGCGCAATGTGGAGGTGTAACTTCATAGTCATAGGTAGTAGAGGATTTATATCCTTCTGATAACAATGTTATATTTTTTACTTCGTACGTAGCATCGTCAGTAGAGGGAACCTGGGAATCTAGTATTAAGACACTCTGTCCCTATTAAGGCACTTTTATTCCCCACTTATCGGCGAAAATTGAGGGACGGAATTACTTAAAATTATTTCTTTTTACTTTCGTAAATTATAAACTAAATATTAAGCTTCGCATGTGTCGCATTGTAATCAGTTTAACAAGTGATATCGCATCAATTAAAGATAACGTAATTATAGTTATAAACAGACGTACTAATACGCACTGCTTGTTTAGCATTTTATTTCTAGAAAACTTTTAACTCGAGGTATCACGTGTTAGGCGGAACTGAACACCGCGCTTCGCCTCGTCATAAGAGCCAGGAAACGAAAATATTAAATATTTCAGTTCTCCAAGTGGAAATCAAACCTACAACCGTCGCGTGTACTGTCCCACTTTTGTACTATCGGGCCTCGACGGCCTCAAATGCTTAAAGGTAAGAAAAACTAACATAACTACTAAAATATTATAATTTTTTATTACCAATTTTTTATGACTTTTAATTAACTTTTTCCATACATATATACTAAAGAAAATGTAAACATTGTATGACGTACTTTACTACGGTTTGTTTGGGAACCCAGTTTGATCTTCGACCTCTGTATTATTTGTACCTTGAATACAATTAGGTAATTTTGTTACTATAGCACTTAGTATGTCATTTCATTTTGGTGGAGGCATGGTGAATAATTGTGGTTTTCTTACGCTAACTAACTTTAGCCTATGACTTTGCTGCCTTTATTAAATGAGAATTGTGTGTGATTCGTGACGTAGCTCTAAGATTAGCGCGTTAAAACATACAGAATGTGCAGTTTTATTATATTGATAGTAAAGTTTAGATAGTAGGTAGGTTAAGGTAAGTAGATAAAGCGGCGAAGCGCGAGACGAACTATTTTGTAGCGCTTGTTTGCGTTAATCTCAGGAACTGCTGGTTCAATTGAGAAATTATTTTTATGTTGGATAGTGCATTTATAGAGAACGGCACTTTTTACGTCATGGGTCATATATATGGTCATGAGGTCAGACAGTGAGGCTTGACGCAGCGTAGGCAGAGGGAACTTAGAGTAAATACATCTTGCTCCCCACTTTCCGCCGAATTTGCCAGGCATAGTTTGCGACAACTAATATAAAATGCAAAAATATCCCTTTCTACCTCATTTTCTATATCTTTATATATAGATACGTAACTATTATAATGATTTAAAAAACATTACAAGCTCTTATTTATCAAAAGGTTAACCGTCTGATAAATTTAGTTCACAAAATACTAATCGTAAGTTATCTTCCCGTTATAAATCACTAACTATAGTTTACGATATACACCAAGGTTATATGTTGAAAAATTTACGTCATTTTAGTGTTTGGCATTCTTACAACACTCATTGCACTTTAACCTAAAAATAAACTTTTTGTTTCTATTTATTATTTACGTTTCTTCGTTCGGTGGTAAAGTAAATTGACAGAGAGTTTCGTTTCTAAATGTTTGTCCTAAAGATTTGTGTTGAACTTCTTAAATTATCGTGACTGGGAATCGAAGCCGTTATCAGTGTATACATAATTAGTCATATTATGCATTACATTTAATAAGTAGTTTGTGTTAGGAGTGTCTTAACACTAACTCTTTCTCACGGATAATTAGAGATACATATTAGTAACTATAAAAAATTTGCAACTACTAACTACTTGCAATAGTAGTTAAGTGTGTGGTTGTAAATGAGACATATTGTGGGTTTGATTTCCACTCAAGGAAATGAAATATATATGTAATATTTTCGCTCTGGAAGTGAGACAAAGTGCGGTGTTGAGTTCCGCCACTGATCATGCCTTCAGATTTTAGACAGCGGAAAGTGTGACCCGGAAGTGTCTTAAAGGGAACGGAGTGGCTTAACACAGATGATGGAATGGACAGATGGAACCTGGGAACCTATCCCAGGTTCCATCTGCCTGCTGCTCCGCTATGTGCGGGATACAGCGTGAAGCTAAAAAATGAAAGTATATAACTTCATGTCATGACAGGATGTACGTAGTTTAGTCATTATGAAGTTTGTTTGTACTAATTTTGGTTTAATTTAGAGCCATTGTGACATACGCTGTTGTAATATGAGTAGCATTTAGTTATATTTTTGTCACGTCATACTGAAATAGTACTATGTAATATTTACTCGTATTATATAATCTGGCATTAGTTTTTCATAGATAGATATATAGAGGTATGGGAAAAGGCAATTTGTCTCACGAATAGGCAGAGGGCCCGTAGTGTTAAGACACTCCGTTACCCATATTTTGAGACATTGCGCGTTGAAACGGAGAACTCAACGTCATGCTATTTATCAGGGAGGGAAATATCAAAATCTTATCATACTAAATTTATAAATAAAAAAGTTTGTGAGGATAGATGATCATTTCATTTGCCCGAAAAAACTACTAAACGGATTTACATGAAACTTTGAAATAATATAGATTAAACATTAGAATAGCACATAGGCTACAATTTATGTAAACGTTTTATATAATTTCGGTATAATACAGCAATAACTTATATTTAATATGATTAATTTCGCGAATCGAACAACCATTGTTTACCATTAGATAAATATTAGAGGACGGAATGTCTTTATGTAGGATAAAGACCCTTCTTTTCCCTAATTTTGAGACATTGCGTGTGTGAAGGGGGAATTCAACGTGTCTTTCAACACTTTTAACTCAGCTGTGCCTACCAAATCAGTGGAAATCGAACCCGCAACTATCCTACATAATACTACATAAAAAAGCTTTAATAATTATAAATAATATAAAATTACAACATAATTTAAATAATGGACAGCACTTTAACATTAAGAGGCTTTTTGTTGGAATTATGAAATACAATCAACTATTTGCAATTGAATTGCGAAATGTTTTCCATTTTCACGTTAAAAGGTACTTTAAATTATATATTGTATGTTATAAAATATTTTTTGAAGCTATTGTATCGCAGCATGACTGTAAACACTATCGTAGGTTCGATTTCCACTCGAAGCAATATATTATTTTCGTTCCTACTCTCCGGTAACATGACAAAGCACGGTGTTGATTTCCGCAATTCAATACGTAAGTCTCGAAAATTATGCCGAAATTAGAACAGAGTGTCTTAATACTCGGTTCTCTCAGCCTATCCCGCACGTTGGTACAGCGTAAAGCTATAAATCACTGAACAGATTCATCATTTGCTTCAGTGAACTAAAACGGTCATTGGATTTGTTAAAATTGTTAACTATCTCAATAGTGCAATTTAATGAATACTTTTTACTATTTAATGAGGGCTTACAACGCTATTGTGGCACAGTTGTCGTTTGCAAGTCAATGTCTCTGTAATGGGCGCCGCTCAACATGGATTGTCACTAATGCACATTTAAAACGCGGAACACAGTGTTTTACCACTAGGTTCCCTCTGCCCACCTGGCTGCCTTGTTTCATGACGCTGAATAAGAGAAAAGCATATGAATATAATATGATTATGTATTATTTATATTAATCGAGAATAACCTAAAGATATGCAATAGTTAAAGCCTTAGAACAATGAGAATAGTATTGTCTTTTATGGAACAATAGAATAATTTCATATTATGGTATGACGTAAATATTTCAATGTTCATGAGGCCCTCGTTGCGTAAATAAGGGCCCTGTACACATCAAATATATCTTCTCTCCTAGTGGGAATCGAACCCACAACTGTCTTACAATCCCATACTTGTGCTCCTGCGCCACAACGGCATCGACCTTTATCTCCTTTCTCTACAATTATTAATTAACATTTAATAAAAAAAAACTATTTAAAGCTAAGCTTGTATAACACTATATAATATATATAAAAAAATCTTAATTATTTATTCATTCAGTTCAAATGCTAAAGTGGAAACCTTTAAATGACCAACGTGACATTTTCAGTATGAATTTTTCACTAGAGCGATCGAGGTGACCCCACACCGTCGATACAGTATTAAGAACTAACTATCTATACCTAACCCTGGTATCGATTTAAATGCTTTATAATTATAATGGAAATAGTACTGGGCTTATTCCATTTTATTAATCTTTTTTTTTTTTTTTTTTTCAATCCCAGAACAAAAACAGAATGGTGTTTGATTTTGCATTTCTTTTTCTAGACCGAAGGAGCGTAGTATTAAGATACTTCGCTCTCCACTTTCCGCTGAACCCTGGAGGCATTGAATGTCAAATAGCGGACTCAACGCCGCGCTTTGCCTCGACACCAGAGCGACGAAATATTAAATATTTAATTATCCTCAAGTGGGAATCAAACCCACAACTTGTCGCGTTTACAATCATGGCCTCAAATCTTAGTTATTCCTACTTGACTTCAAAGCCAGTAATACAAAAAATATAGACTCCAGTCCAGAAATCTATCCAAAAATTTATAACGAATTCGAAATCACCAAATGCGTACTGCGGTCGCGACACACAAAGTTTTACTAAATTATACAATTATTTATTACCCAAGTCGCTTTTATAGCGTCTGTATTCGCGCTTTATCGGTTTACTGTGGCGATATTTCAGTTTAACACGCCTATTTAACATAATTGCTGTTTAAGAGTATTGGAAAATATGTAGGTACAGTAGTTATTTTATTTTTTAGTTTTTAGCTTCACTCAGTATCCTGAACCTCAGTAAGGTAGATAGAGGTAACCTGAGAACCTAGTGTTAAGACACGCTTCCTACTACAGTCAATTTTTTCCTCCCTACTACAGTAATTATTAGGATTCATTTTTAATGAAGTTAATAGGTGCTAATTCAATAGACGCTCGCTTTAAAAAAATAAAAAAATGTAAAATTTTCTTATTCATGGTTCTCCACACAACACGGAATATCTCAAATATTGAGATAAGGTTCTCTCTGTCTCTACTATATGCGAGACAGCGTTTATATAAATATACCTAATACAAATAGGCTTCCAACCTACGACCATCTTGTTAAGCAGTTTTCATTTCTCATCTATACACACATATATTTCTCGACCTATTTACATTATATTCCAATTATCGCCTGCACGCATAAGATAACAATAACTATAGTATTATAAAGATTAATAGAAGTGGCATAAACCTTTACATATACCAATGCAGTCGTGGCGCAGGGGCACAAGTGTGCTACTGTAAATGCGATAGGTTGTGGGTTCGATTCTCACACGAGAAAATTAATTAATTTATTTAAATTTAATTTCCTCGCTCTGCTAACAAGGCCAAGCGTGGCATTGTATTTCCTGCATATACTCGTAGCAGGGTAGGCAGAGGGAATCTAAAGCAGGTATTGACGGGGAAATAATTATTTACCAGAACGTCAATCGAACCCACAACCGTCGCTACAATCAGTCCTCCCCTATTTATTATATTCCTCTACGAATACTATCTACTTTTAAAATTTATTCTAACTATAATACAAGCTAATCCACCCTAAGTTAGCCCCCTCGGGCCCCCGGGGGTGTATCCGGCGACAGCGGGTCTCGATATACCAGGGTATAGAATTATGAAATTTAATTATATGTATTTGTCTACAAGTCTACAACACGTTTGTTAAATTTGTTTTATTTGGATTAATTTTAGAAAGAAACCATTTTTTCGCAATTATTTGATATGTGAAGTATTTATACGATTATTATATTAAGCTAATATGAAATGATGACTGATATTATGAAATTGTATTGAAGAAGATAGAGCCGAGTGTTAAGACGCGCCATCCCTCACTTTCCACCGAATATTTTACAGTTATAGAACATACAGTAACAGAACGAAGAAATGCAAATATTAATAATTCTATATAATATTTCTTACCCACGAGTGGGTATCGAATCCAAGACCGTCGCGATTACACTCACACATTTGTGCCCCAGCGCCGCGACAACATTCCAAATGAAAAAGTGAATGCACTGAAGTATACTTTTAATAATTAATATTTAAATTGTGTACTCACGACATACTGCTCCTGATATGCGAACATTGTTCTTACCTGAAAATAAAAATAAATATAATTAAAATCGATGAATTTTATATTTTACTAAGTGAAGGATGTTGGAGTACTTTTGGTACTTTTTTAGGCTTACGGTGTATCCCGGACGTAGCAGTAGGTAGAGGGAAGCTGGAAATCTAATGTTAAGACACTACGTTCCCATTAAGACATTTCTGTTCCCAAATTTCTGATAGATTCTGGAGGCTTACGTATTGAGGGGTGGAAAAATATTAAATATGGAATGGTTGGAATCGAGCCCATCGCGATTACGCTCACTTGTGCCCCTGCGCCACAACTGGCCTTAATGACACACAATGACTATACGAGAGAATAGGGGAGGACTAAGGACAGGATGATTTCTCAAAATTCATACGGGAACGGCAAAAATCTCCAACATCTAAAGATGCCTGATTGAAATCTCTCAGAGACAACGTGAGCTAAAAAGAAATTGTCTGTCAGTCATTCAGTTACGGAAGAGTTTTATATATCTATATATATTTACCTGTAACACTCACCTAGACACTAATATCCATTTAATCTTAGAATCTAGATCATTTTACATAGATCCTAAGCGCTACGTGACTGAAGTGGAACTCTCAGGCTTTGTCTACGTCTACAACACAATATGTCTATAGAATCATTACACGAACAGCATATTTCATATCATATTTATTTATTTATATTTTTAAACTTATTTTTTATGACTTTTTGTTGGCTTACGCACAAAATGTATTTATTATTAAAATTCGTGTCTCTGTAGGCTTTATTACTAGAAATATAGAGTAAAACTGCAAAGAAATTAACTAAAACACAAATATTTGATCTTAAATTAATTTACATAGTAAACTATAACGAGGTATTTAAAGCAAATAGACATTACCTACGACTTAAGCGACTCTCATTATACTTAGGATTATTGCATAATTCAACAATCTCACATTACGTTCAATTGTTGACCAGCTACGGATGTAAACAAATTAGGGACACGAAACGTTTGAACTCTCATATACAATACAATACATCTGGCATTACTTATGCTAACCCGAGACAAGGAGTTATTCTCTTTTTTCTGCTCTAGCGATAAAGGGCGGCATTCAGTTTCGATACTGAACACGCAATGTCTTCGAATTTGAGCGAAAATTAGGAACGGAGTGTCTGAACACTAGGTTCGGTTTGCCTGCGACATGGGGTATACAGCGTGAAGCTAAAATAGTGAAAAAAAATTGACTCCTTCTTAGAGTGGGGTTGATCTTTAATAGAAAAAAAGAAGAAGATATATCTAGTTTTTTTAAATATCAAACCCATCATAACATAATATTTTGGCTCATTACCAAATACCCGCAGGTCATAAAAAATTTTACTTTAGAATCTCAACAATAATGTCTGAGTTACAATCACCTGCCAAATTACCTGACAATGACGCTTGGAAACGTTGATTTACTGTATTTTAGTTAATTAATATGACCAATTCCGTGATATTGCGTGTCGAGTGGTGGATTTTAACACCTCTAGATGTCTTATTAGTACGAGAAAGAAAAAATAAACTAAACTAGCGATACGAACGCGGCTTCACGCTCTCGAATTTTATTTATGAACCTATTGAAACTAAACACACATTAAATGTTAGGAGAGTTGGGAAATTTGCCAAAAGGTAACAGAGAAAACAGCATTTAAATCGACTAAGCCAAAACTGCGAGCACGAAAACACTGACAAAACAGACAAGAGAACAGTCTTAACGCCGCGCTTTGTCTATCTTTGCCCTAATTTAAAATTGCAAGTAAATGAGAAATATTCTTTACAAAACAACCTCATTATACCAGTACTAATGAAACATCGTATTTTAAAGCATCTAAAGTATATATTACCCGGAGATGTCTCTAGAGACCGCGATATAGTGAAATAAACAAGGCCATTTAAAAGTACACCAATTTGAATGCACGAATGTGAAAAAAGTTGTATTAGAGCGTGAAGATCAATACTTTTAATAGGTTTTACACTCGTTTAGAGGAAATTTTACGCTATGTTTTAATATTCGTTATTATTTAAATTATCGTAATTAAACGGAATTTTTCAATTTTCATATTAAATTCTCTCTCTCTGCCCATTCATTCTCTCTCTCATACCCTGTTATGCATGTGGGAATCTAGAACTGAGGCACAGGCTTTTACAGTTATACGCTTGTGCCCCTCCGCCACGACTGACTCACGGTCGTGGGTTTGATGCCCACTCGTGGGTATAAAATAATATTGTCATTTACTCGCTCTGTTAAAGAAATTGGTTTGGCTACCTAACTAACACGCGAAGCCTCTTTAATTGGGCAGAAAGTGGGGGCAAATTGGTTGGGTTCTTAACACCAGGTTTTCATGTTATCAATGTGTACCCTCTTATGGGCGGCAAAAAATAAACAATCTACTAGAATAACACACCCGCGCAAGTAAACATCAATTATAACAAACAAAGCGTGCAACTGCTCGCTCAAATTTAATTATTGGACACAAAATCGACGAGTACCATTGGAATTTTGAAAACTTCCAATTTTATATATATTTACATGACAATCAACTGAACTGAACTGAATAATTAAATTGCCTTTTGTCTTATACAACAAAATATTTCCGGTATTTTTTTTTCTTTAATTACGTTTATTGAGTATATAGGTAACATAATTTTTTTAATTGATATCTCTATCTATCTATACTAATATAATAAAGCGGAAGAGTTTGTTTGTTTGTTTGTTTGAACGCTAAGATCTCTGGATCTACGAGATCGATTTACTTTGTTTTTGTTTTGTATGAAAGCTGCATTCTTCAGAAGTGCTATAGGCTATATAATATTACATTACACATATATACTAATAAATTTAAATACTTTCTAATTTGACAAGCAATTTATTCTGCCATGTTAATAACAACCGTCGCGTCGCTACGCAACCGTTACCGCGAAATTTTGATATTCATCCTTATGGATATAAATATAATAGTCACTTTTAGCATTTTATCTAGATTGAAATTATAGTTTACTGTACAACATTCTAATAAATAATTAAGGAGATGACTAAGGAGATGATTAAGGATCACTGATTCCAAATGACCTAGCCTACGGGCGGCATAGTATGAGTATGACCAACGCGAACGGGCAGATGACGTTGACGGTCTTATAAATTTTCATACATATTCGAACTATTGTTAATTTTTATGTAATTATTTGCTGTTTATAATTAATTTAAGCTACACTTTGGTTCGCTTCTTATTTAATTTGATATTGCTCGCTAAAATTATTAAAATTATCCTATTTAATAGAGAGAAATGTTTAGTTATTTCATAGAATCGATATCTAATTACGCACGCACGGAAAACTTTAGGTACTTTTTCTAATATTAAGAATACCTATCCTTTTAATCCTTTTGTTGGTTCATTTCAATAACTCAGATATTTTTTTCTAATAATATGTCTCTCTCTACTTATTATTCTTTTTGATTATTTAAGCTTATATATTTCTCACTAATTCTATTGAAAATTGAAAATAATATATTTAATATATAATATTTAATATATTATATTTAATATATAATAATATATTTAATATATAATATATATTTAATATATAATATTGCTATATTTAATATTGAAGTCGTCCACACTTGCTATACCGTAGTGGTCTAGCTAAACTATAAGATATAATTAAACATCACCTTGGATACAGATATTTAGTATATAGGGTCTTTAATCTATAAATATGAATAAAATTGAAGTATCTGTCTGTCTGATTTCAAGATGACGGTATTCTTTCGAGTGCATATACTAATTTGCACAATACAAATAAACAATTTTAAAAAGTTTATCTATGTGTCTGTCTTTCTGTTTGCCCGGGCCAAACTACGGAACAACTGAATCGATTTTAATGGGACTCTATGGGATGCTATTAAGGTTCGGTTTTCAAAGAAAAATTTCATCATACATTGCGTGTTAGAAGCAATAAACTTAATGATGACAATATCCCTTCTTTAACTAACAAAAGTAATTTGTATATTCATTCATTTTTGTGAACTTCGAGGATACATAAACAGTTTAAATTATTTTCAATGTCTATGCTCTGGTAGATACGTGGCAACTCAACGTCGCTCCTCACCTGTTCGGGTCACCACGGGTTCGATATACGATACTCAAGGGAATTAATTATTTTTCCCTTGATGGTAGTCAAAGCACAGCGTTGAGTTCCACCACTCAAGACACAGTGAAATTGCGCGTAAATTGGGGAAAGGAGTATCTTGACACCAGGTTCCCTCTGCTTTCCATACCATGCAGGTAAAAACGTGAAACTGGAATTGATTTAAAAATAGTTCATTTAATTTGAATGACTAATCTATTATTTACTTTTTCATATTTAAGCCTGCACTGAGACTTTTCGTTCATCCTAACAAAAGCCATAATATATTTTTTCATTTCAAATATAATAAAAATATATTGTAACTTTAAAACTTTTGCCAATGATACTTTTACATAAAGAAAGATCTTTCAAAGTCCAAGTTCAAAGAAAATTGTTAATAAAAAGTAGTGTTGAACGAAAAGATGAACAATAGTTAATAGTAGAGATGCGCCGAATATTCGTTTTGTATTCGGTATTCGGTGTATTCGGCATCTTTTTCAATATTCGTATTCGGCCGAATTATTCGGTTATGGCGCCGAATATATTCGGTTCGAGTATTTTTATTTACTTGGCTACACGGCACAATAGAAATGAAAGATAAAACGTCTTATGTAAGATTTAAGTTATTATTATAAGTCAAATAAGTAAAATTTGTGTTTCTCCAGTGTCAATACCAATAATATATTGAACGCCCCTCGTTGAGCAGAAATGAAATAAAATTTAAGTGAAAAGAAACGTACATATTCTCCTATTTCTTAATAATTCTACTATTTGTAATTAATTAATGGTAAATTATGGTGCAGCTTCCGTCCCTTTCCAGTCTGTTG
>DWNA01001826.1:0-13326 GCA_018249835.1 Heliconius besckei
GGTAGTGGTTGTCAACGAGTGGTTGTGGTTGTCCTATGTAAAACTTCATTTAATTAGGTATTATTTTTGTGCAAAGTTACATTTTGGTATATTGACAAGAACATACATAAAAAGTATTCGGGCGAATGTAGAATCTCCCTTTTTTGAAGTTGGTTGAAAATGAGAACATTCTCTTTTTTGAGGTTGGTCAAAAAGAAATGCAACGGTCAGGAATTTCACTTCTGACATCAATTTAAAAAGTTTTTGCTTGTAACTATTACAATATAATCAATTTTTTACCAAAAAAAAACAAACTTTCTCAATTTTCACCGGATTCCATAATCGGAACCTAACCAAACTTTCACCAAATTATCCTTATATAGTGTATCCTTTCAAATAAAAAAAGAATCATCAAAATCGGTTGGCGCGACATTGAGTTGTTCGTCTATTTGTCGCGCACATACCTAATGCAAATTTAAGACTTATGTGATTTTCTCATAGATACCATTGTCAGACATGGAGCAAAAAAAAATGGGACCATTCGGGAAGCTTCACCTTTCAAACAAAAAAAAATTTTCAAAATCGATTCACCCAGTCAAAAGTTATGAGGTAACAAATATAAAAAAGAAAAAAAAAAAACAGTCAAATTGATAACCTCCTTTTCTTACAGAAGTCGGTTAAAAAGTCAAAGTAAGACACGACTTCTGCAATCAATCAAATCAACAATGATATTAGTTATTTTTATATAATCTCGAAGCAGTAAAAAACATACATACCTTCTAAGTTTTTAACAAACAAAGATAAAACTTTCTTCTCTTGGAACGAGAAAGCAAGTTGTTGTCCAACAGTAAACACTTGGTTTGAAAACTGAATCAGAAAGTCCCGCGCCATTTGTTCAGAGTCATAGGGTTCCATAGAGGTCCTAAGAAAACAAAATAATAAAAATACTAAATTCTGCTTCCTATCATCAAAATTATAATAGACATGCAAAAATAAAAGTTAAAGCTCTAATAAAAGGAAAGTTTGGAAATATGTAAGATGGCGTTTTCCTATGTTGTGATATTTTTATTTGGAAAATCTGACCAGTCATAATCTTGATAAGATCTTGAAAACTATGAGGTTATGGATACTAAAAGACTAAAGTTTTATAATACTTAATGCCACAATAACCATATAAACTTATACTAGTTGTATATGCTCTGGGTTTGATTCCCACTGAAATATTTATTTACTCATTGCTCTTGTAACGAGGGCAAGCGCGGGGTTGAGTTCCGGTACTGTACACGCAATGCCTCCAGAATTCGACAGAATTGGGAAAAGAAAGTGTCTTAATGGGAAAGGATTCTCTAACACTAGGTTCTATTCTATGCGCGGAATACACCTTGAAGCTAAAATATACTATAATTTAGACACCAAACACTTGTTGTTCATTAATTCTAGTTACATTTAATTTAATTAAATATTGAGGAGTGCATTTTCACATAAGTGTAGTTCTTTGTTCAGTTGATGTATGCCTTTTGAGCATGATTTTCTTTATACTTAGCTAAAAAAATTCAGTTACAATATTATCAATAGAAATGATAAGAGATAATGAGATGAGATAAGTGTTTTAACCTCCATAACTATCTCACTGTAAAGGTTAATGGATGAAATGTCAAACTATTTTGGTAATTAATCATTTAGAAACCTGATTTATTACATATTGTATTATAGATATACTTACGTTTTTTTGAGCATGAAGTCAGCTTCCAGCGTAACGCTGCACAAGCACTCTGCACTCTGAGGCTTGAATGGCCTCACATCTATTGTCTTTTAATTTGCATAAAAAATAGAAATTAGTAAATATATAAGAAATAATATTATTTATAATTATATTGTTATTTTATTTACATTTAAAACTAATTCTCCTGTATATTCTTATACAAAAACTATAAGAGAGTTGTAATTATTGTTAAGTGTAAGACCGTAGCATTTGGTGTTTCGTCTTCTCTTCTTACTTACTTCTTACCAAAGTGAGGTGATATCATTTTGGTAAGAAGTGAGGCATTGAGTTCTGCCACTCAGGGTTTTAAAAATTGAACTCAAAATTAGTAATGAAATGTTTTAGCACTAAGTATCCTTGGTCAATATAATATAAAAAAATATAAAATACCTGTCCAATAGATAATGTAGCCCATTTTCTTTGAGGTGCTGAGAAACCAACAGTTCCTCTGTCCACACCACTATAAAACCTGATGCTGAATACAAAATGCTGTGAAGGTCCAGTGGAAACTTCAATATGTCTGAAACAAATATATTATGTCATAAGTCAAATATATCAAAAATATATAGAAAATCATAAATATAATATAATGCAATGCCAGAAAACAAATATAAATATATATTTCATATTTACACACCTTTTAAAAAATACATGTTTGATTATTTATTGAAACATTAATTTATAGAAAAAAAACATATAATTTAATTTGCATAGTAATTAAATTCTATAAATATACAGAATATACAAATTAAAAAAATATTTCTTATTTATAAATTTATTTTGTAAATAATTTATATTCTATAGTGTTGGGTGTTAATATAACATATAGATGTGTTAATTAGTAAGAGATACTTACTTCACATCGCTGGGAAAATCATCCGGGTTGATAAGGGCGCAGTTAGTAATAGCCAATTCGTCCGAGGGACATTTTGCTGCTTTCATTCGCTATAAATTAACATATTTTTAAAAAAATATATATGAAAATTATAATATGTGATGTAACTTTAAAGTACAATTCAAATAAGTTTTAAAAGTCAAGAGCACTAATTAAAAAAGAAAACTAATTAAATTATGTATATTTTCGCAATGATATTAAAGTTTTATGGAAATTTTGTTAATTATAATACAATTGAATTTTAAAGCTAGCAATAAAGTAAGACGTAATTTTTTAAATACTTACCATTGAAGACATTTTTAATAATAATTGTAAATTTTATTTATAATTCGATGTTTTGACAATAATGATTCACGTTGATTGACGTGATGTCAGCGTAGAGCGTACAATCAATGGATTGCTTTAAATTTCTTACCACCCATTGATACAACGAATAGCGACACAAGGGACTGCAGTAAAATATTTTGGGTGAAAACGATTGGTTCAGCCGATCAATACACAATTCTCTGAGTTGCCACTTTAATAATATTATTAAGTTAAGTTCAAAGTCTATAGTATAATGAAACGATTTTCTATTTTAATAATAATCATAAATATATAAAATATCAGTTAATGAACTTGTTAATGCCATACTTTGTCTTTATTAATTAAAATAAAAACGTACATTTCTAATGTATCAACATTGGACATAGAAATTAATAGAAAAAAAAATTATAAAAGAAAATATATATATTTTTTTTTTACGTCGTTGATTCCTCTTTATTAAATAATATATCTAATTGTATATGAAGTCCCAAAAGCCGGGTATAAGAATGTCAATATTGTAATTATATTTCATTAAAGTCAATTCTTATTAGACGACTTATTTGATTTCACGCCATTCCGCCTTATTTTCAGCCTATAGATACAATTTCAACTAACAATAATTGTCACCTGTCAAAATTGTCGGTTAAAGCTACTAAGCTAGTATATGTTCGTTGTTGTGATGTGTAATTGTGTAGTGATGCTTTTAAGATTTTAAGAATTCTATTTTTTATTTCTATATTTATATTATGAAATAAAGATGGCTAATATTTCATTTATTATTTTATCCTCTGCACTTACAATAGCATTATGTTCAGGTGATTATATTAAAATGAAAATCATATTAAATATCAAACTGGTTACGCCCATATCCCAATATATTTTTTTATTACTTTATCTTACAGTATCGTTAGCATCAGCAGAATGCTCAATTCCAATAGTTTTAAGAAACACTTGGTTTTCTTTCGAAAAAGGAAAACAAACAATAACCGATATAAATGCCAGTGAAATGACCGAAAGGTGAGTTTTCTGCTGCTCATATTTAATTTAGCTATAAACGAATAAAAAAAAAATAACTCAGTAATTTATGTTATTTTTTTGTTTTAGAGGTGTTTGTGTGGATATCAAAGCAGACTACCATGTGAATTACACAATGGTTTTCAAGCATGCCGATTGCTATTACTGTGTTAAATTAATTGTGAGAACTGTAAATGTGTTAGAAAAAATTGAAACTCCATGCATAAATCTTAAACCAGGTGAAGAACCAACAGTTGAAACAGTATGCAGGGGCCTTAAAAATGACCAGTATTTGATTACATTATTTTCTGAAAATTCTGTTCCAGTAAGTGTCAATATATTTTTTTATATTTAATACTACAATTAAATATTATATTATTATTGAGGCTGACACTAGACATGACTAATGTGGGCCACCATTTTTAGACTATTTCTTTATTCATTTTCCTGTTGTGTTATACAAAGCATTGCATTGAGTTCCTCTAATCAACAAAGAAAATGCCTTTTTATACACCATAAGATGTATAAATGTGAACATTATTAATACTTCAATGTTTATTTGTTTGTAATGGTTTGGTTAACTAAACTTTTTTGTTTTTAACAGGTAAACTGTAGGTCATCTCTTGAAGGTGTGTGGCAGTTTGCATATCAAAATCGTTTTAGATTCACAGGTGAATGTAAACATCCTGATGCCCAAATAAGATCGTGTCAAACAGCTGGCACACAGTTTCTGATAACAAATCAAAAGTTTAATATAACATATAGAAAATGTCCTGGAATGTCTGGCACATTTGATGGAGTTGTTGAATATAGTTGTTTAGGTATGAGGTTTTATTTTTCAATATAAAAAAAGTAAGTTTTTTTGTTCTTATAGATCAAATTCATTGCAAGCTTATGGCAATAAGGAAATAAAAACCTCTTATGTACAAAACTTACGAGAAATGTTAATTCCTTGAAAAAAATATCTATAAAATATAGAATAACTTTACTGTTATAATAACCTGTTATGTACAAAACTGACGAGAAATGTTATTCTATATTTTATAGATGCAAAAGCATCAAAAGCAAAAGAGGAAATGCAAAAAAACTTTCACAATATGTGATATTTAGCATCATACATAGAGAGTAACTTAGTGTTAAGGCACTCTGCTCGCCACTGCTAAAATTTTCAACACATTGTGTCTTGAGTGGTGAAACTCAAAGCCACAACTATTACAGTGAGATGCTGTGCCAATATGCCCTGGCAGTTGTATATTCATTACTTATTTTATATTTTTGTAAACCATTAATGAAATATAAATTGTGTACTATGCAATATATATATATATATATACTAGTGGGCCCGGATGTGGCTATGCCCGCTTCAACTATAGAATACATATTGTTTTTGTGTTTCATAAGGTTGAGTCCGCGCGCGCCATGTATGCGTGAAGCAAACTCATTTTGGGTGACGTTTTCTTAAAACAATAAACTTTGCAAATCGTTGCTTAGCAACGGTGGTTGTTATAAACATGGCGGAATAAATTGCATGTCAAATTAATAAGTATTTTAATATATTGATATATATCGAAAATATTACAAATATGAGAAAAAAAAGTATCCTATGTTCATCCCGAGACCCTCAAAGAATCTCTATATGAGTATTTTATCACAATTAAATTAGCGGTTTGGCCCTGATTGCGTAAAAGACAGACAGACAGACAGAGTTACTTTCGAATTTATAATATAGGTATGGATATCAATATTTAAAATTATGACTGGAATGCTTTGGTTGTGGGAAGGGAATGAATGTGTTTTCATTTTGATTCTGATATACACTCTAATACATAATAAAAAAATCTTTATTTCAGGACATTGGTTTGTAGATAAAAATCATTTCTTTGCTGTGGCAAACACAAAGGAGTCCCGTAAAGATGAAAAATACCGTTGTTTCTTGAAGAATAGGGATGATGACCTCTATATTGGTGCCTCCATAACTCCTGAGTGTCATACTTTGAAAACCGTTGAAAAATCACCAGAGAGATATAGAATTAATCCTGTAAAAGTAAGTTTTTTTTAAATTTATGTAATGGGAAATTTAGGAACATTCAGGCAGGCTCAATTCACACTACAGAGCTACTCTATTGTCTTGGTTTATATAAAATTATTTAATGTATTAAAATTGTTCGAGCTGGATCCTCTTCTAAATTATATTTCTCATTGACTCTTGATAAAGAGATGTATAGAAAATTTAAAAACAAACTCTACTGAACTTTTACTTATTTTTGTTGTTTATTTATTTCCATACAGAGTGTGTTTATTAGGCAAAACAACAAAGCTCAGATTATGGTTAATTTTTTGACAAGTCTAAATTGAAAAAGAAAATGTTCATATTTAAGTTTCTTGAGGATTGAAAAACATAGCAAACTAATATAGACTGTAAATATTATTTTACCTTATATCTTTCAACTACAACTTGATTATTAAATATTACTAATTATTTTTTTAAGTCAGAAGTTGTGGAACCTGGTTGCCGCTTACCACAAAACTTCTCTGGAGATTGGATTAATACAGCCAATATTGATGCAGATGTTTTTATTAATGAAACACACATAATTGAAACATACTATCCAGATGAGGGTAGATTTAGAAGAACTATTTATGTTTGCAGGTAAATAACAGAAATTTCTTTATGATGTTTTATCCTTATTTTTTAAACTGTTTGTCATAAAGTATCATATATCACACAATGCCTCGAATTCGCCGGAAAATGGGGAGCAAAGTGTCTTAATGTTAGATAAATTGTTAAGCTGAAAAAAAAATATCATTATTGTATAACAGTAGTATAACCCAGATAAGTGTTGTATCATGTTGTTAACATTACATTTATAATAAAACTATCTACTTATAGTAAATTTACTTTTCTTTAAGGCTAACTTCTCAATCTCAATTTCCTGTATATTACTCAAATCATACAGCAAGACATTTTTTGTAATAGATTGCAAATATAGGTTGAAATGTTGCAATTAGTAGGGGTCTCCGCCCACTGGGTTTTGGTAAAATGACTATTTTAAAATAAAATCTCGCTCTGCTATAAAAATAACAAAGGCACAATACTTTTTTATAAATAGAACAATTCTTAATTTTCCTTAATATGTATTTATAATTACAAGTAATCATCTAAATAAAGAGTCAAATGGCTGTATTTCTTAGTAGAAAATATTTTAAAGACACCTTTTACGCATTGAAATTTTTTTTAGAGAACAACGTGACAGTCGTGTTATGATGGCGCGTCTCACAGTCGACGGATGTCAGAAAGATTATGTTTGCTTTGACTTCGTTCCACAACATCATAATGTCATAAGGTCAGTTTTTATTTCTTGCATTGATATACAACTAAAATATTCATTGTTTTTAATTGCTTGAGCTACACTTATGTGTAATGTGTAGTGCGAAGAAGGATATGTGTTTATCAATTTATTCAGGTATGTTTTTATATAAATGTTGATAATTCTCATAATGGAGAAAATATTGAATATTACATATTCTTAACTATTTTACTACAAAAAAGACTGACGCTCTAAAAATTTTTTATGTCATTTTTTCAGATATCGTAAAGGATTGGCAATGATTCAAAGCAACTTCCACACAGTATGCTCTTGGGTGCAGTTTAAAAATAAGCAACAATGGCGTTATGATATATTTTTGAAAAAGGATCCTTCCCCTATTCGATGTCCTGTTGCTGGCAAATTTAATTTCACACAAAAAGGAGATGTCAAATTTGAAACAAGAATATTAGGAGGAGTTACATTAAGTCCAAGACCAAATTTGTATTGCAAATTAAATATAAGTGACTTCTCTGTGTGTGATGTGGATCAAAAAACAATACAAATCAAAGAAAATTATTGTCTAACAGTGGACTATTTGGGACGGCCGGTAGATATCTATAGTGATCCTGATTATAAAATGAAATGTATAGGATATTGGAAAGAGAATCTCAAATCTTATTTAATAACATATGATGAATTGGATCCCTTCTCAAAGTACAGATGTTGGGTATATCAAAGAGCTGATTTGAATAGGTAACTTGATTTTTTATTATTAATTTCATTATATTTATATGAAAAGTAGTATGTATATATTATTGCTGTCAGCATACTTTCCATGTGTGATTAATATTTAAAAAAAATGTTAATAGCATTCTCTCTTGCTCAGTGATCATTTGTAGTGGTAATCTTTGGGTATCATGTTACTAAACTCTACAGAGAAGCTAGCAACAAAAATGAGTTGTAAAAAAACATAACATATTTGTTTAGGGGACAAGCATATGATATTTGTTATAGAGATGTATGCCTATATTTAAAATAATCTACATTTAATTTTGCTCAATTAGCATGGCATAAAAGCTTACTTTGTTTGGGTTTCCAAGAGACTAGAGTTCTGCTGTTTTAAATTTTTCATTTTTTTCATATTCTTAATGTTTTTTTTCTTAAATGTGTAGATAACATATTCAAAAATGTTGTAATCTGAATATTATTTGCATTGCACAATAAAAAAAACCATCTTTACTTTTCAGAGTACTAATGTCTCAAGCACTAGGTCCATATTGTGATTTAAAACAAGATGTAACTTCATGGAATTACACTGAAGGTGCTGCAGTTGCTGTAGAAATGGAAGAATATGAACGAGAAAGGGATCAATGCCCCATGCATTTTGATGATGGCAGTGACCCATGGTCCACTAAAGAGAATTATATTAAAGTTTTCTCATTTAGCTATTCCTTTTGGAGAAGTAATAGTGCCAGTGCTTTAGAAATATTCACACCATTTCTAGTGTTCAGTTTGGTTCAATTATTATAAGTATAGGCGTATCTAGATATATTTTGTAGGTAGGCCTGTCCAGTTCAGTTTAATTGGATATGATGATAATGCTCTTAAATAATCTATGGAATGATGATGATTTTGTAGCATAGCACTAAAGTAGAGTCAACTTGAACAAACTTTGTCTAAAATATTTTTGTGTACTTTTTAAAATTTTTAGTCTTCATCTTTTTGTTACTAAACATTTGGGGGTGGGCTCGAGACTTCTTGGGTAGACACGGCCCCACAAAACTTAAATCCGTCCAAATGATATTATGTAGTGGCATTTATGTTACTTAGTATATAGTTTAATTATTGACATCAAGAAAATATAAAAAAAAACTTTTTATATTTTACTTTTATTATTTACAAGTAAACTTGTTTAAAGCATTTTTAGTAATATGTTTTATAACTATAAGCTTTGCAATAAATAAACAGGTACAGAATTGTACTAATAAATAAAGTACTTATGGATAGTAATAATTTATTATAAGAAAAACAATTCTAGCAATTATCTATAATAAGTAATTTGTCTTGATTAAGAATCTCATAAATGAAGGCAATGTTTATGAGTGCCTTAATTTAATAAGTATAATTTTGTATAATTAGGTAGAATTAAAAAAAACTTTATACTTACATTAAATTTTTTATTTTTATTTTAACATTCCATTTAACAAGTCCGTCCATGGAACATCTATGTCTTTACATTACAAATATGTATTATTATTTTGAATAAACAGCCAAGAAATTAAATTTGTGTTTTCTTTTTTTTATACTATTATTCTTAGTACTTAAAGTAACAATTGTAATACAATTGTACAAAATTCATTTTGTCCATGACACTTTTGGTATATCAAAGTGCTCTGTCAAACTGTCCAGATGTTGATTGAACTTTTCTACTCTTTGCTTGTGAGTCATTTCAGCTTTTTGAAGAATCCTTTGTTTTTGCTGTAAAATAAAGTATGAATAATTAATACTTTATACAAAACAGTTTTTAGTTAAATAATAAATAACTATAACTAATCTTAAACAGAAAAAAATTGATTATTTTTATTTAGTGTCATATTGTCTCCCAAAGGGAATAGGAGAGAATAACTATACACCGAATACTATGTTCTCTGTACTACACTCTCTTGCCATGTCTGATGTCAACATCTTCCATACCTTCCTTAGAGGTGTGCCCTCTTATGCTTTTTATGTGGCAGTGCTTGAGCATCCTCAATATTTTATACTTTAAATTCAACTGAGATCCAATCTTGCCTAACCACTCAAGATCCTTCTTTCATCACTCATCCTCTTAACATGGCCAAATCACCTATGAATATTGTTCTTCATTTCTAGCAGCAATATCCTTTCCCCGTCCATTTATATCTTCCACATTTACTAAACAGTTCATTATTATTTGCTTTAGTATAAACCTTACAATAGTTAAAATAACAATTACATAGACATTACCGTTCGAAAGCCCTAAACCGAAGTAAATGAATAAAACTAAGCTTACCATCTTTTCTTGCATTTTTTGGAATGCTAATTCAGCTTTCGTCTTAGCGTTCGGGTTTGGTTGTTGCATTAACTGTTGTTTAACTTCATCTTCAATAACTTTCTCTGTTTCCTTGTTAGCCTTCTTCTTCTTCTTTTTCTTTTTTATACCAGAATTATCTTTAATTTTTAGTTGAGCTTTATTAACACATGCGTATTCATCTTCCTCACCCATTGTGATAAGGTAAGATAATATTATTGATTATAAATAACAAAATATGTGTTGCAAGACAATGCGTAAAGCATAAATCAAATGACGTTTTAAAATGACAGTGACATAACTGAAACTGATATAAGTCAAGACATGCGCGTTGCCACATATATATTTTTTGACGGTGTGGTCATATTTTTAAAGTTGTTAGCTGAAAAAAAGATTTTATACAATTCACATGCGCGGATTCTGCCCGGTGACACTGTCAAGACCAGTCCAGGTCGACAGCAATAAAGTCCATTCGAGAAAAAATAATGCGCGGACGTATTCGTAAATAGGGAAGAGGGGGATGACTATGAGAGGAACTGGTCTGCAATGGTCTCGCGCTAGTGGCGCGCAAGTGGCGCTATTTCAATGTAAATCTCCCTTGTCTTTTAAGGTACACGCTATATACCGCATACATCAAGGCAAGCGGAGGGAACCTGGGAACCTAGTGCTAATACACTTCCATTGCCGCTGCGTGCCGAATTTTGGAGGCATTAATTTAAATAAATATTTCAATGTACCTATCCAGAGGCCGTCGTGGCACAGCGGCACAAGGGTGTGGCTGTAACGCGACGGTTGTGGGTTGTGTGTTCGGTCCCCACTCGAGGAAGTGAAATATTTATTTACGTTTATATTTCCATTTCTTCGCTCTGGTGTCAAGGCAAAAGCGCGGCGTTGAGTTCTGCCACTCAACACGCAATGCCTCCAGAATTTGGCAGAAAGTGGGAAACGGAGCTTCTTAACACTAGGTTCCCTCCGCCTACCCTGCTGTGAGTGGGATACAGCGTGAAGCTAATTTTTTTTTATGTTCTTACTATATAGGTACATTTTTATAATAACTTAATATACTTTTGTTTTTGTGTGCATTGATTAAACATGGGACTTTAATGAGTAAACATAGAATTTTTCTGTAACTTCTTTACAGAAGTTTTCAATCTTAAACAATATTATCTTTTTGGCAAAACACGGTGTTGAATTCCGCCACTAAACATGTAATGCCTACAGAATGCGGGGGAAAGTGGGGAACGAAAGAACAAAATGTCTTTAAACTTCGGAAAGGCATTATCAGCCTGACCTACTATTTGCGGGATACAGCGTGAAGCTTAAAATAATAAAAAAAAATGCTTAAATTCTTATAGTACCGTTACATCGATATATGGATAACACAGACTTAATTCAACGTTTTGATATCAATAACGCTCAACAATAGCGTCACCTAAGCCGGGGGCGTCACTGCATAGGGTAGCAGGTTACTTGTAGCAAATATCATAAATAAATATGATTGTTCGTGACAAAAGAACGAGAATGAATGGCATCTTGGCGTTATCGGCGCGGCGCACGCGCTCCGCCCGCCGCTGGCGCGTACTGCGCCGAGATTAGTTCGATTTGCCGCCACGTGGCGCCGCGTGGCACGTCTACCCGCCAAATGAGATTAACGGATTTGCACTACAGATTGCACACGAATACGCAGGAAGTGTAAAGTGAAACGCTGGTAATAGGATTGTTGTGGAATCCTTTCACGTTAGCTAGTTGGGAGTTTGGTTCAGATTTGGAGGTATACTGTATAGAGTGAATTAAGTTATTGTAAGGAAGTTCGTTTTGAGGCTGAAGGTGCGCGGAAATTAATGTGGTTTAATTGTATGTAGTGTATGTCTTCTGATGATGTTAATGTTTGGCAGTGGAGAATGAAGTCTAATATCATTTCACTCTACCCCACATTTATCGTATATCTATCGTCTGAAATTTTCTTTTTCTGGATGACGAAGGATTTGGTAAATAGTGGATAATGACTCATTACAATCATTACCACAAAGTTTTAGTGTGCAGCATTAGAGTTACGCCAGTCAACATCTAAGCTCTTGAAAATTGGGCAGAAGGTGGGAAACGGAGTCTCTTTACGCTAGGTTCCTTTCGCCTACCCCGCTTTGGCTTGGACGCTTCAGCGTCCAGCAATAATAAATGATATGAAAATAATTATATTACTAAAAATTATTATCTTATAAAATAAAAAAAAAACGTTCAAGTTAGATGATACCGTAATGTAATAAAATAGAGATAAGAAATGAGTTGTGATGGGGAGAGAGATTTCGGCACGTGTGTGGTTAGATGCAGTTAAGCCCTGGTTTATAAAATGGGAGTGTACTGAAATGTTATAAACCGTTTCAGATCTTAGATGTAACAAAAAACCTAAGAATTTTGTGGTGTAAATTTTTATTTGATTGATAAATATTTATTATAATTTTGGCATATTTGTATATTTTTATGATTTTCTTTTTCTAATGAACTTAGTATCCAATATATCATCTGTCATTTACTTTTCGAACCTTTTAGCGTTAGCGATTTAGCGTGTTCGATAGTACTCATCATTGCGTTGTACCTACTTAGTTTTTTATATTTACGCTGCATCCCAGTCATAGCAGTGGACCCAGAGAGTAAACCTGAACACTAGTTGTGTTACACTGACACTCCGTTCCCATAAAGATACTTGAATTGAAAATCGATATTCGAATTAAGTATTATTTTTTGATAATAAGTCCTACTTGACTTGTATTGCCATCACTCGTGCGAAAGCCGGTGACTTAGCACGTCGCATTAGCGTAATAAATCTGAATAAATCGTCGGCTCTGGTCCAGAACAATGCTTGGCTTCTAATAGACATTAATATGGCATTAGCTGTAGGGCTAGGGCGGCACACGCCGGTGACGCCTTGTTTGCTAAACTGCCCTAATCCGCTATTTGTAGTGAGAGAGCCATGCTTGTGATCACATTCAGGATTTTAAAAACATATTTTATAAAA
>DWNA01001827.1:0-13318 GCA_018249835.1 Heliconius besckei
ACAGGTTGGTGCTGTTGTTTTTTGTGTTGCAAAATTTTCAAACCAGAGAAAACTATAGAGGAAGCAAAGAAATTTCTAGAACTAAACCCACCTGGAGTGTTATTTCATAAAGACACACTGATACATTACGAGGCCAGTACAAAGGAAAAATATTGTTATGAAAAATTTGAGCATTTGATAAGGACTATATAAAGTAGTAAAATATTTATATCATGTCTTAATTTTAGTTACTGGACGTTTTTTTTTTTCATTATAAAATAATAATAATAATTTTGTCCTAAATAATGAGTAGTTTCATGTCCCTGAGTAGAATCGTACTTCTATCTATCCAAGCTTAAACTTTTATTTAGAACTCTCAAGAGTTCATAAAACATTAAAAAAATAAAACTATGTGACGATAAAAAATACGTTGAACGATAAACATAAAAAAAGTAAACAAACATCGAGTTTTTTAGAATTTCCTTAAAGAATAATACCAATCAATGGATATCATAGCGAAACTTGTGATAAAATTACAGGTAATTTGTCCACAAAAACACTTTTGTGTGAAATTAAAACAAAATACATACCTCTAAAATCTGATTTGCCTTAGCAAAGTCGTTTTGGTACAATGCCAACGCAACAAGACAATTCGGTTTAGCTAGCATTATTGAAATGAAATCTATTGCGTTCTTCTTCAAAGTGCAAACTGAAAAAAATAGAAAAATTATAAGATCTTTGCTTTTCCCTATTTTAATTTCTTTAAGAGTTTCATGTAAAATAATAAAAAAAAAAGGTTTTTATTTTGTTGTATTTCCGACTCAAATTAGTAGATTTTTTTTAAATTTATTTATGTTACGCCTTAATATGTGAACTAAAAAAATTCGATTCAAATTTTTGGGAGACAGTTATAAAACAAGAAATTCTAAAACTTAAAAAAAAACATCGGAAATCTCCCGAAAATTTGGTTAGTAACATTTTTTTCAGCTTCACGCTCTATCCCACATATAAGTACTAATAGTAAAATAGACAAAGAGAACCTATTACCTGGAAATCGTACCTATCACCATCTGGCACACAACCAAACGCTATCCCACTGCGCCACATGGTCTTCTCTGTATTTATTTATTGTACTACTTCTACTGATGTATTGTAATATCATATTGATATATGATATTAAAAAAATAATAATAACATAAATAAAATAAAAAAATAAATAAAAAAAAACTATTATCATTTGTTCAGAAAAATTTTTTGATGCTGCTATTTTTTTTTGTGCTGTTATCCTGCGCATAACATGGTATGCAGAGAACCATGGTACCGGGGAACTTAGAGTTGAGGCACTATATTCTCATCAAGACCCTTCCATTTCCGTTGGATAGCCGAATGCTGGAGGTTTTGCGTGTTGGGGGCAGAACTTAATGTCGCGCTTTGCCTCGTTACCAGAGCTAGGAAATGAAAATATTAAATAATTCATTCCCCCGAATTCAACCTACACTAATCTATATATAATTACCATCGTCAGTTGCAGATAACGTGGAAGTGAGCATGACATGTTCCACTTCGGGTTTTGGATTTGTATGTCGTCTACGCATTTTGGGCTTCCTTCTAAAAGTTTTTATATCACATTCACGGTCTTCATCTTCACTACTTTCATCCACTTCAACATAATCCAAACATAGCTTTAGGTGCAGAGGATTTGTTTCCGGGGAGATTGTTGAGACCAATTGCATTTTCCATATTGAATGGTTCACTACATTGGCCAGTGTTGTCAAACGGGCCAAGGTACTGGGATCGTCATCTCCAGTGTTGTTTATCTCTGCCCTTTCCCACAATGACTCTATACATATTTTGAGTGTATTCAAAACTATTTGTGTTGTATATGCGTTGCATATAAAACCAGTACTTGTTGAGTTAACATTATTAGGACTTTTTACTTGCTTTTTAGAATAAAAATAAGAACATTCTGAATGTGTACCACATGGATATTCTTGATTATGTTCGTAGCATGAGAAATATTCATATCTCAAAAATAAACATGCAAATATAGTTTCAATAATTTCAATACAGTATTGCAAAGGTTGAATTGATAACACTAGACGTTTAACGTCATCCATAGATGTGCTCATACCTTGTGCACTATCAATAGCATCAGATGAATTTAGAACTGTATCTATAGTCTTTGCAATTGCACAGTAACTATTATATGTCGAAATATCCCAGTTTTCATTGTTTTTATCACATTTTTCATGATTCTTATTACTTAACGACAGTAGTTCTGATATATAATCATTATTAGTATTTAGCAAACGAGATACTTTATATCGGTCTACTTTAGAGAGTGTACAGACCTGAGATAAAACTGTTAGAGCACTTTGATTTAAAACTTGGTAAAATATTGATGTTGTTAAGATTTTGCAATGGTTTTCCAGACAAAATTTTATTACTGTCAATTCTCTTTTCACTTCAGTCATATAGAATTGTAGATTAACATCTGTTGTAGTATAAGTATCAAGTATTGAGAATATATTTGATAATTGATTCACGAGTGAGGCCAGATCATATGTCTCCGGACAGTTGGTGAGATCAATAAGCACCATTATGAGTATTTGCTTTGTAAAGTTATTAATTTCAAATGTCACACTTTTCATATCATGTAATTGTTGTTTATATATTTCAGCTGCTTTTAAAAGCCAATGTGTTTTGTATTGGTAACACAGTTCTATCATATATTCAGCCCTCAATTTAAAATGTTTTTGCAATTCATTTCTGTGCATTAAATCATAAGCAATATTTATTAACTCTGGTTTGTTATGTGGAATTAAACTAAGAAGAATTTGTTTTCTATGTTGTCTGAATATATCATCAGAGAAATGTTTGAATATATCATTGACAAATTGAGATTGTAAATTGTCATCCCATCTTGCCAATGACAATGTTGTTATAAATTTATCAAGGCAATTATTTGACAATTGGCATTTTAGAGCATCCAGATAAAGTGTTTGGATTTTATTTAAATCTGTTTTATGTACATAAATTTCTAGATATTTAAGAACCACTGAGGTTGTAACTGGATTAAGCAAAAGATTGTGTTTTAAAAAGTCTAGCACTTCATTAGAGAGCTCTTTTACTGGCTTGGATTCTTCAACATTATACAGAAATTGTAACACTTCCTAAAACGATTAATGTTTGATTAAATAAAGCACATATTTCAATCTTTATGAAAAAATATACTTACCTCAAATAATTCTACTGTTAAATTGTCTAATAAGCAGAGAGTATATTTTAATTCATCTTCCTTCATTTTGCTATTTATCTCTTAAATATCTGTGAATGAAATAAAAGTGTTATTGTGTAATTATTAACTTTCCTTAAAGTTTTAAACAATTTATTATTCCTAATTATTGCACTTAAAAGTGAAATAAATTTTTTAATAAATTTTTTTACTGGTTACAAGAGCATCAGATTAACTCATTCTATTGTTAAATAAAAATCATAAGAACTTGTTATGTGATCTCAAACTAAAAAAATAATATTTACCTTTAAATATTCACATCAACTAATAATTGTAAAATATTTTTTGAATGTATTCATTATAATAAGTATAATAAATGTAGTTAATACGAAACAGATTTGTTTATTTTGTAAATATTTAACAAGACCAATAATATTGTAGACAAACAATAAGATTCTGCCTGTCATATGAGTGTCATATTTTATTTTGACGGTTACATTCAGTAATTTTTTTACATTTTGCCCTGAACTTCGAACAGATTACAAAACAATTCTGACATATTATCTATTCATTAGCAATCGCAAGACTGAGGATATCATGATTTTGTGAATAGAGTAAGCAGAATTACTATAAAATAAAACTTTAATTATTACATACCGTATAAATTTTTAAAATTTATAGACAAATTAATATAGATGATAGAGGAGGGGATTCCAACTATTTTTACCAATTATATTTTTAATCCAATTATTTTTAAATCTGCACAAGACTACGAAAATTAATTATATTTAAATACAAAATGGAAATAAATATAATGTACTAAATTAATTTAAAAGACGATCAGTGGCGAAATTTTTACGTTTCATAAATTTCTGAACGACTTAATAATGTCACATGGTAACGTCAAAGTCATCTGGATTCCGGCTCGAAATAAACTTATCAAATGCCGACGATAAAGTTATTAAATTTTAAATTTTTTTAAAAATAATATATATATTCGTTTTACCAGTTTCATTATTTTCCTTGTGCAAATAATTTAATTTTAGAATATACTTTTAAAATGAGGTTTAAGACTTGTACATATCTAAAGCAACTTTATCCTTTAAGTTATATTCATAATTGCCAATATAGAGTACTTAATACTCAAAATATTCTTGCTATGAGGAGAATTATTGTATCCCCTTTGAAAATATCTTCACTATTTTGTGTATATTCTACTGACAATAAAAAGCATTTGCTAGAAAAGAAAACTGATGCTATAAAGGATGTGTTTGAGCAGAAAAAAGAACAGTTTAAAGATACTGAACACAGAATTCGTCAAAAAGGTGTAGAAATAGTTCGTGACTTAAAGCAACAAAAAGAATTAACAGGTCGAAAACTAAAAGTAAAAAAAGATCATTTAGTCAAAGATATTTTAGAGACAAAAGCTAAAATGAGAGAAAAAATTGAAGAAGTTGTCGAGGTATTTTATAAAACTCTATAAATCTTGTGTGTGTACAACATTATCACTATACATTACAAATATATATATTTTTTTTATTTTAGAAAGAAAATGTGTTTACTGTGCCAAACATATTATGTGTTACTAGAATAATTATGTCACCCTACTTAGGCTATATAATATTACAGGACAATTATAATTTGGCATTGGGATTATTAGTATTTGCTGGAATTACAGATTTGGTAAGCTTTGATTAAACTGAAATAAAAACTGATTATTTTTATCTTTTCCTGTATTGAAATATCTTAAAACAAATCTATATAAATATGATGTAGATATTTTTAATATAAAAAGTAAATAAAATTTGAGCTGTTGTGGTGCAGCAGCATAGTACCAGGCTTTATATGTTTGTTGTTGTGAATTCAATTCTCACTTGTGGGGAAACAACTATTTTTAGTTCCTCACTCTAATAAGATGATAAAGTGTGGACTCCAACTCCATTAGTCACAAGCAATGTCTCAAAAAAATCTTGAAAAGTAGGGCATGGAGTGTCATAACATTAGATTCTGTCAGCCTGCTATGTTATTTGCAAGATATAGGGTGAAAGTAAAAAAATATAAAAATTAATTACAGCTAGATGGTTGGATAGCAAGAAACTGGGAAGGTCAAGCATCCAAGATGGGTTCCTTTTTGGATCCTATGGCAGATAAAGTTCTTATTGCCACTCTTTTCATTACACTGACATGGCAAAATTTAATACCCTTGCCACTGACGCTGCTTATAGTTGCTCGTGATCTAGCACTTGTTGCAGCTGGTTTTGTTATTAGATACATTAGTCTTCCACCTCCAGTAAGTATGATATTTGACACTTATTTAATTTTTTATATTTTTAATTTATTTTTAAAAACATTATATATTTTTGAAGTCATTGTAGTGCAATGAGAGGGATGCCGCTTGTAAAATTGATGGTTGTGGGTTCAATCCCCATTCAAAGTAATGAATTATCTACATTGACTTATTCTTGGAAGACAAAATAAAACCTACTCTGCACTATATGTGAAGTTTCGAGATAGTGTAAAGTTAAATATAATAAAATTATAAATTTGATGTTTTTATTGTTTTTTTTTATTTCTATTGCAGAAGACTCTCAGTAGGTATTTTGATATAACTCATGCAACTGCTCAACTTGCACCTACATTCATTAGCAAAATGAATACTGCATTACAGCTGTTATTGGTAAAGTCCTTGCTCCTAATAATCTTGTTTTCCTTAAAGAGGCCATGGCACTTTTTTAAAATTATGCTATATATGGTCGAATTTTTAAATATTTTTTATTTTTAGCTCTTTTTAATAAATATATATATATATATTATTTGAGGCCAATGTGGCGCAGCACCAAAGCGTCTGTTGGTAAGCGTGACTGTTTTGGGTTCATTCCTCACTCGGGGGGAATAAATTATTTAGTTTTTTGCTACTCAACACATAATGTTTTGAAATTTTTGCGTATAACAGAGAATGGAGTGTCTTAACACTGGGTTCCCTGTCTGGCTGGCTATATGCGGGATACAGGGTCAAAAAAATATTTATTGTAATGTGATGTTGTTATTTAAAGAGGATAATATTTACAGGTAGGCACCACTTTGGCCTCACCAGTTTTTGGCTACATTGACCATCCAGCATTAAAAGCACTATGTGGACTAACAGCTGCATCTACTGTTGTGTCAGCTATGAGTTATTTAATTAGTAAGGATACTTATAAAGTTTTAAAAAAGAAATTATGAATTGGAAGAAAAATATATAAACAATTTTTGTGTTCATTCTAAGGGTAATGATAAGAAAATTTGTGAAATAATACAAATCAAATCAGTTATAAAGTGATAAAAATATCTGCAAATAAATGTTATATTTTAAGAAATGTTATAATGTGGTTAAATAAATGCCCAATATGTATAAAATAGGGATACTTTTATTTCCTCATTATATTCACATGAATAAACTGCACATTATGCATAAAATATATATGTATCATATAAAAAAATTACAAAGTACAAAATTATACTTACACTAACTAAACAAAACAAATTCATTTAATAATAATTTTGAAGAGCATTGTATACTATTGCTTATAAAATTTTGTCATATTGAGAAAATTAATCACATATGCCATAAAATGAAGACAAAATAATTTCAGTTCCCATAAAACATGTACAAAAATAATATGTGGAATGTCGATATTTGTTAAGAGGAATTATTTGTTATTATTTGTTACCCGAATTTTAACTGATAAGTTAATTTTAAATTTCATTAAATAAATGATAAAAATAAAAAAGAAACATAAAAATAAATCATATACCAATATAATAGACAGACGGTCAAGACTTCATTCATTCTTTTATCTGTACTGTTCTTACAATACATTTCAAATTCCAATATATAATGCCATATTATTACAAGCTGTAATATTTTTGCATTGTCAATATTACTACCAAATATTGGACACTACCGTTACTATATATACTTAATAATAGTTTTAATATTACAAATTTCAAGAAAAATTAGTAATAATTTTCTGTTTTATTACATTGGACTGAATGGATGGTGAGTTCATTTTTTATAAAGGCACACTCACTATACAACCAAATACATTTAAATAAATTAATATTATATATAAATCGAAATATTGAATACTTAATATAAACTATCTCATACTAAGGTGGAGATTATGGATATAGGAACAAAATTTTAGAATATCTCTTGCTAGATTAGGCCAAATGATTCATGCAAGGTCAAGGTGTGATGTAATGTGTAAAAAAGCAGTGTTTATATCTAAAGTCACTATATATTAAACATCATACTTCATAATCTCTTAGAAAGTACTAACTGCTCTGAAAATAAGTATTAAGACTAGATCAATCAACAAGCAAAATTTAGAGCCCGGGTAAGGTACCTTCAACATGTATCTAATACTTTAGAACTTACAATGATCATAACACAAAATAATAATTACGTTAAATATTAGAAAGCACAAAAATAACAAACTACACTTATTATTACAAGTTTATATATTAATATTTTGTTTTAAATCAATCACTTATGGCAGCAAACATTTTATAAGTATCAATTATGCATTGAATATTCACAAGAAAACTAATTCTTTAAAAACAATATCCAAAAGAGTTAAAAATTGACAATCGAAATAGAAAATCCAATTATGATGATAACACAAAATTTGCACCATTCGTAAACATTTAGGACCACATTCTTAAATAAATCTTTGGATTTAATGCAGAGTTCACTAAATGATACTCACAAAATTATGAATTAGCAGCTATAAATAATGTTTTTCATGAATAATACAATATTGTTAAGCAAGCTTAGAGAGGACTTATTAAATTTCAGCAAAGCACCAAATAAATTGCTTTATTTTGAATTCATGAGATATGACACAATTCACAAAGAATAAAAAAATAATAATGTCATTAGGTAAAACTTAAATTCTATATAATATTTTTTAATAATTGTACAAAAATAAAAAAATGACATTTGAATTGCACATACTAAGAATAATTATACATTAAATACCATGTAATTTTTATGAAATGGTAACAGTAGTTACTTCCTTTAAGTAAATGTTATAATCATACTTAAGAATGATTGTAAGGGATTAGTAGATGCTCTAATGTTGTTGTTACAATACTAATAATGTTTGTTAGTTCAATAAAAATGTTAATGAGTTAGTCAATGCATGCGGTGTTCCAATAATTATCCCACTTTATTTATCAGCTCATCACAGATGGCAGTAAGCTCCTCATTATCTTTAATTTTCTGTGCTAAGGATTCCTGCAAAGAAGATGCGTGCACTTCACTCTTTTTAAGCATAGCATTTAATTTCAAAATTTCAGCTTGATGTGACTTCTTCACAGAATCTAATTCTGCATTTGCTTTATTCAGTTGTTGCATGGCATGTTGCCGTAAAGTTTCATATCTTGCCTCCAATTTTTGAATGGCATCATTATTATCTTCGACTGCTCTTTTTAAGGTCTCTTCATTGCTTTTGTAACCTTGAATAATTACTTTGCATCTCTCATACTTTGTATGAACATCATTAAAAGCATGCTCCATAGAGGCCAGATGGGATGCAGCTTCATCTCGCTCCCTCAATAGTGTACCTCTCTCCTCAGTCCACCTCTTGGCTTCAGTTTCTCTTTCTCCTATCAATGAAGATATTGTACGTTCATATTCTTCCATTACAACACTCATCTGTTTGTTGTTTCTTACTTTTTCAGCAACTCTCTGTGATAGAGTTTTTTCTTTCTCAGCATATTCTTCATTTTGATCTGAAAGTTTCTTTACTTTTGTTTCACAATCCTCCAAGCGCTCCCGTAGCTCCCGATTAAGATCTCGCAAACTTTGAGCTTCTTCCTCTTGTGCTGTTAACATCTCCTTAACAGCTCTTAACTGTTCAAGAGTATGAGGATCCATATCAGATGATCTTGTAATAACTGGTGGTGGTGGAGGAATATTAACACCCAAACTTAGAAGCCTATCAATAGTAGCTATTGCAGGAGAAACTGTATTTGGTTTTACAGGAGTAACTTTCGCCGCTGCTGGCTGGCTTCTGTTAACAGCTGGAGTTACAACTTGAGTAGGTTTCTCTGTGTGGCCACTATTTGCTGGTTGCACAGACAATTGTTGCATAGAATTGACTATATTTTGCTCTGTACCTGACATGGTACTCTACAAAATTTACACAAAATATTATATTGCACTATTTTAAATCGTTATTATTTTCTGATTTTTTTCTTCTGACATCCTCTCCTAAAACCATATAAAGGAATGCATTTCCAAGGACAATGACATTACTAATGACGTTAATGAAACGATATTACTCAAATGTGATAAGATATATTATGAAATAAATCAAATTTAATTTGAAGCTCACCTGCTGCTTAGAAAAATTTTACAAATATAATAAAATAATTGTAAACATCCCACGCATGGAATTATGAATTAGTATAATAGGTTCGCTATATCATAAATATTTCCATCGGTTCGTGTATTAATAGAACAACAATTTTAAAAATATTTTTCAGTACATTTAAGGTACATAACACTGTTTCACAATAATTCACTTTTTATGGTATTATACTCAAAATTTTTCTTTAAATGGTCGACGGATGGATGACATCAGAATTCAGAATATGTCACAGATTCATTAATAAAAATAGATAACAAATTTGGCTGTCACAGTCAAATAACACGTAACAGATGCAAAAACTAAAATGCAGAAAGCTCTAGGAGTCAGAAATATAAAAGACTGCAGTATTTAATTTGTTTATTTTAATGGTGATATATTTGATTCCTTCTAGCAAAATATTTCTACTAAATAAGGTACAATCTTTTAGCACAATTAGGTCGATCTCAAAGTAGACAGCGTTTTATAAATACGGACCGTAAAATCTCTAGCTTTTGTGCGCTTTCATCATAAACATTATTATAATTCACATCTCATAATCTTAACGAAATTGAGACAATTAAGTAATATAATATTACGGAGTTACAAATAAATCGTATATCAGTAGGAAATGGAGATGGATATACCTTATGACTTCACAAAGTTAGTGAGATATAGTAGTCTTCATCATATTATAACCATCACACAAATGACAGACGCCCAGCTACAAGAATAATAAATATCTCCTTCAGAAATAAAAAAATCGGAAGAAGGTTCTACTCTAGATAGTATATAATAGCAAATTTGATACAAAATTTACCTTGATATACAGTTTTTGATAACATTGTAATCAAATTTGTGAAATATAAAATAAAAGGGAACAATAAAAAACCGTTTTAATATTTTATATATATTTACAGTTTTCACACTCCTACAATATATCTATCGGTTTTATACATTTCATAAGCGAATTCTTCGTTGTGTGTCGGATCGAACTCTAAACCTGAAAAAATAAATTATTTTTATAACACCAATGTACAATTATACGTACCTATCTTTAAATAGCAAGCATATTTACCAATATATTCAACTTCCAGATTGAATACTCCATTTATTTTGTCACCACAGGATATGCCAAAATGTGTAATTCTGTCCAATCGCATACGTGTCTGTTTATCTTGAATTCTGCCTTTTGATCCCAAAATGAATTTTGAAAATGGAATCTGAAAATGACACATGTATCCCATATCAAGCTCTCAAACACGCTTGTTAAGTTTTAAAAGGTTTCTCTTAGCTCGTTTAGTATATAAAATGTAATTCAAACGATAATGTTAATAACCGGCATTTTTGTGCTCACTCGGGATAAAATTCAAGGTCCAAACCATCCAACCAACCAACCATCATTATACCACCAGGCATACATATCAATATAACTTGAAAGTAACTTTGAAATATTTAAAAGAATTTTATCCCAAATAACACAAGAAATCGACACCCACATATAACTCCCATTTTTTAGTTGGTGAAGTCGAGAATGACTCATTAATTAACATTTAACTTGGTTCTCATCTCACATTAATGGTTTTGATGAGATACAAGTATCAAATGTCAACTTCGTGTCTTGGCATGCTAGCTGCTAAGGCTCGTTCAAAATATGTTTAGGGCGTCCGCAATTTATTTTAATTTAAAAAATATAGCGCATCAACTGTTCTCGCGGCCATTTCAAACGTATGGTGGAAACATATATTTTTTTCTGCTTAATATTGCTTTTTGTTGAGAAAAAGATATTTGAAAAGTATTAGACTTTTCTAAAATATGTCAAAATTGAGCGGAGCTCCCCGCTCAAAAGGCTCCCCTTTTTCCGAAATTCGAGCTCTAAATTAAATCTGTTCTGTTCTATTCTTTCTAATATGGAGTTCCGAGCGTGCCAATAAATTAAATCATTATTTACCTTCGCAATTTGCCAATAAGGTCCTCCTCTAGTAAACAACACGTAATGATAAATATCATTCCACGTAATATCGTAGTAGCCCTCACATGAAATATTCAATAAATACGATCTTCCATCTCCTCTGATTTTCAAGACGAGCGTGTTATATAGGTTCCAATCAAATGTACTTTCACGTTTAAAAGATTTCTGAAACGTAACACATACTTAATCTGTTATTTTTTAACTTCACCCTGTATTGCTCACACAGCAGGGTAGCCACACCAAGGTACCTAGTATACAGAAATGTTTTAATGGGAATGGAGTGTCTTGCACTATTCGCATTGCGTGTTGAGATACAGTACTCAACGCTACGCTTTGCCTTGTTAGTCGTTACTGCTGCGCGTGCGCTGTGCAGATCTGATTTTAGGATATTTTCTTCAGGAGGGAACAACGTGCATTAGTTCAGCAAACCTAAATTCAGGGTATATAGGTACACGATTTCAATATTCAAGAATGACATTGGTATATATATTATTCAAAAATAAGTAAGTGCAACAACAAGGGTGTGACTGCAAGTGTGGCGTTGAGTGACGCGAGAATTCATCGCCACGCTTTGCCTCGGCACCAGAGCGAACAAATGGAAATATAAACGTAAATAAATATTTCACTACCTCGAGTGGGGATCGAACCCACAACCGTCGCGTTCCAGTCACACCCTTGTGCCGCTGCGCCACGACGGCCTCTATGAATTACTTAGTAGTCGAATTAGGTTTTTTAACCTGACGTTTCGATACTTCAGGCACAGGTACACGATTGATGATACCCACCATGCCACCAAATTATACGTGATAAAAAATAAATTTGTTAAATCAATACTTACTCTTATCCGCTTTGATCGTATTGCACAATAACCTGCCTTTTTTATTCGACCATCCTTCGGTACCCTTGTATCCAGGTAGCCATGAAACAATGCACGTCCAGCGGGACTTATGTCGAAGCCGCAAGAACTGTACCCCTCATTGTGATCACTGTCGCATGTTGTTATAAATTTGTCCAAGACTTTTGGATCGTGGAAACACCACAGCAAATCTGTCTCACCTAAAATAAATGCCGTTAATGATTCCTTTACATTTTTTAGACATTTAAGTACGTATTTATGTAAAAATAAATTGTATGCAAGTGCATTTCGACAGTCTGAGTATACACGAGATAGTTGCGGGGGGAATGAATACATTATACAATTAAAGTATTCTCGTTTCTCCTCAGAAGGCGAGTTAAGTACAGTCTCAAGTTCGGCCATTCATAAGCAACGTCTTGAATTCGGGTGGAAAACGGGACGTCCCTCGGGTTTGCTTAGACTGCTACGAGTATGTGGCAAAACGTTTCAAACGTAGCATTACTTATGTATGTGGCAAAACGTTTCAAACGTAGCATTACATGTGTGAAATTAATATTTTAGCTTGTTAATTAGTATTATTTACGAAAATTTAAAGAGGTTGTTAGAAATTTGGCTTTTTTAAAAATATTGCATTAAAATGAAATTGATTTTAATGCAATAATTTAAAAATAAATAAAACTTAATTTAAAATTTATGTGTGGTATATCTATACTAATATAAATACTAATATAATAAAGCGGAAGAGTTTCATCAGTCCAGAGGATGTCCTGACTAATATCTGTCCGATATTGGTTTGTGGGCATACGGGTACGCGACCCCGGATCCTCGAGCCGCCACTCTTACATCCTCATCCAGTCCGTAAGAATGGTGTCCTAACTCCC
>DWNA01001828.1:0-13317 GCA_018249835.1 Heliconius besckei
TCTATACATCATTTACTTGAAATAAAATTAAATAATTTTATGATTACAATTTTAATATTGGAATACATTTGGTTCATTAAGTTTTAACTATTTGTTTTCAGGTGGCAGACTTAAGAGAATTTGACGACCTCTCAGAAACGGTTGCAGAAACAGAAAATTTAGAATTATATCAATCGGCCGTTAAACAGCTAGAAGCTGGAGTCCCTTACAGGTAAACAAATGTTTCATATATTTAGTAGTAAGTACATCTACTTTTAAATATATTTAACGCTATACGTATTTATAGACGGGAAGAGATACCTATGTAATAATATAACTTATAAGAGAACCTAAAAATTCACCTTCTTTTTTTAATTTCCTTTAATAAAATCATGTAAGTCATATAGTAGATTACAACGTAGTATAGGTATATATTTTTTAAATAGTTTGACTGTGTATCCGGTTATAGCGGATTCCATTTCCACTTGGTAAAATGATTTTATATAAATTTTATATAGGGGAATCCTAATCTGGTACAAAAAATTGGGGTGTTTGTTTGTGTTAAGTGGTAACCCAATGTTCTAAAACGCATTACATATCATATACAGGGTGGAAATGTCAGGGTGGGTGGAAAGACAGAAACACTCATCTATATATATAAAAGGACTTGTCCTCACTGACTGAGGTAAGACGCACGCACAGCCGTAACCGTTGATGGTAGAAACTTGAAGTTTGGACAGATGTTTACTTTTGTAATCTGGACATCCACTAAGAAAGGATTTTGAAAAATTTCAACCCTAAAGGGGCGAAATAAGGGTTGAAAGTTTGTATGGAAATAAATTTAAATCGCCACCGATTTTTATAAAATTTAAAATTTAGATTTTTAAAAGTGTTTAATTGAACACGTGTTTCATGGTTTACTAGAATTCACCCCTAAGGGTCCAAATAAGCAGGCGAAGTTGCGCGCGCCCACTAGTACACATATATTTATCCAATTTTGCCACATGTGTAATTATATTTTAAACATGATATGACGTCTACGGCAATATTTACAACCATTTGAAAGGACGCTGCGCACGGAGACGGTGGGGTGCTCGTCGGACGCGGAGTTCCTGTGCAAGCTGCAGTGCCTGCGCGCGGCGCTGCAGCACGCGTTGCGCGAGCGCGGAGTGCGCGCCTGGCTCGTGGACGCGGGCCGCCAGGTGCTCACCGACCTGTTGCTCTTTGCTGACAAGGTACGCGACACTTTTAACTATTTATTATTTAAAACTAATTAAATTTAGATCAACACTGTTTATTGGTCTCAAGTTTTAATAAATAGATAAAATAAAATAAATAAATGTAAAATGTTATATGCTATTCAGTAAAGAAATAAATATCATTATGAAATTTATAAAATTTAATTAAAGGTAGTAGCGCAGCGCCACCGCGTTTAATTGTAAACGCGACGCTTGGGGGTTCGATTCCCACTTGGATAAACGATTTATTTTTGATTCCTCACTGTGTTCATATCACAAAGAGCTCTGTTGAGTAACATCATTCAACAAATAATTTTTAAAAAACGGTGTGTCATGAGACTAGTTTCCCTCTGCCTACCGCCGTATACAGCGAGTATCTAAAGAAATAAAGATGTATAATGAAGATAATAATTAGCAAAATATATACCTACTTGTATATATTTTGCTAATTATTATAATTTTTTATTTTTTCAGGAGCCAAAAGAATTCATAGTAGCTTACGAAGAAATGGTGTCGTGGACCAGCGACCCCGCAAACTGGCACACTATTGAGAGTGAACTCAAAAGCAAAGGTGTTAAGGTACGTGTAGGGTACTTACGTTAATCACCGCTAACTCATTTATTATATATACAATTTAATTAGTTTATTGGTGCTCCTAAAAATAAATAACCAGACTTTATATCTGATTTTCTTAACAAAGTTTGTTTATGTTATTTGTATCTACAATTAAAATAGCTTAAGTAATAAGTAATCGGAAATTGTTAATGTCAGTTTCATGAAATAACTAATTCAATTTTTAAAAATCCGTTTCAAACTTTTTAAATAGGCGCAATTAAAATGTAAAATTTTAATTCATTTTTAGAGCACTTAGTGGTTAAATAAGTTTAATATTTTATGCTGACTTATTATATATAATTTATAGCTTGACTGATTTTAAGCGACAATGACGAATATTTTACATTACTTAAAATGTTATTTATACTATAGGTGCTTCTATTTCAAACTTAAATATTTATTGTAATTATTTACTGATTATTGTGTATGAAAAATAAACCATTTCGCATTACTTAATTTAAATACATTTATAATAATAAAACAGGTGCTGTCGTTCTACGACGTGGTGTTGGACTACATCTTGCTGGACGCGTTCGAGGATCTAGCGTCGCCACCCGCCTCCGTGCTGGCCGTCGTCCGCAACAGGTGGCTCTCGGACGGGTTTAAAGAGAGTGTTAGTATATATATTTTTGTAATTCTTTTTCGAGCTTCACACTGTATCCCGCGTACAGCAGACAGATGGAACCTAGTGTTACTGCACCCTGTTCCCAACATTACGTTGTTGAGGGGGCGAAACCTAAAGCCGCGCTTTTTTGCTTATACCAGGACAAAAAATATATATTTTTTCGAGTGGGGTATATCCTATACCAAGGAAGACCATAGCTTTTTTTGGTTAAGTTAAGAATAATTAATTCTTCAAGAAAACTTAATCACCACGTAGATATATTTGAATGACTTAGATTGTTTATTATAGAAGCCAAGAAGAAGAAATTTAAAGTAATTTTAAAATAAAGTAAAAAATTTGAATTAACAACATTAACGAGCATAGATTTTTACACTGTTTAGGAATAATTAAAGGATACATATGCATCAGATTAATATCAATTGAATCTAAAGACTAACTAACTATTGACGTTAATGCCGACTCTTCTCAGCAAACTGCCTCTCTGTAGTCAAAATGAGTATAAAATCTATTTTATCAGAAAAGAGTGTTAAATTAATTTAATGTATTGATGAGATTCGCCTACAAAGGCAGAACCTTTTTTTTGTTAGTTAATATATTGCTTAACACAGTGTATTTTCACTATATTGTGCGAGATTGCGAGATTTTAAATATAATTATAAAAATGAATAGACATAATACGAAAATTTAAATTAGTATAAAATTTTAAAAAATATAATAAATATAAAATTTCCAGGCATTAACAACAGCGGTATGGTCCGTCATAAAGGCAAAGCGCCGCTACCTGCAGTACCCGGACGGCTTCATGGCTCATTTCTACTCAATATCAGAACATCTGCTCCCAGTCCTCGTTTGGGGGTTCCTGGGGCCCAGGGAACGTTTGAAGGATGTCTGTGATACTTTCCAATCGGAAATAGTAGGATTTATAACAGATTTGTTCAGCTTTCACAAATGTAGATACACAACCGTTGAAGATCTGTCGGTGGATATAATGCAGCACGCGCGCTCTAGGGCCGCCAATATTACAGAAAAACTTAGGTATTAGTAACCTATAAATAAATAAATAACTGTATAAGGTATAAGGCAGCAGTACTACCAATGTTAAGTAATTAATAATGACGATAGTGGCGCCACGTTTCTATAGGTGGTTCACATTGTTCGAGCATAAGTCAATATTACATTCAGTTTTAATCTTATAATTGTATTGTAAATCATGCTACCACATTAAATTTCAATTAATTAATATATTTACCGTCCTAAACACTACAGTATTGATAGATAGCACATTTTTTGTAGTAAATACAGTTAGTTCTTCAGAAAAAATTGGTATTGGATTATTTACTTATATTTGTGGTAGCACTATTTATTTTGTCAGTCGTGGCGCAGGGGCTGCAAAGTCTGATTGCAATCGACACTGTCTTGACACTATGTTCTCTCTGTCTACCCTGCAGTGTTTCGCAATACGGCGTAAAGCTAAAAAAAAACGATTTATCAATCATTGCAGAGTATATTGCATTACATAAAAAATGTGACTGAATCAATTTCTTCTAGAAAGAATTGCAATAATGTTTCGACGTGCCTGGTGCAATAAATATCTTAGATATCTTTCTGATTGTAATGGTGATAGCATTTACTAATAAATAAACTACGAACTTAAGAGTTTTATAGGTAATATAAATAATATGTATCAATTTAAATAAGTAATATAAACATCAGCAAAAAATTATGTTCCACTGCCAGTGATATGAAAATATGTATGTTTTTTTAATTGTTGAAACAAATAAGTGATTTATTATTATCAACAATATTCAAAAATAAAAATTGATCGTATTGGGAATTGAACCCGCGCTTTTTGTACACCGCCGAGAGACATGCAATATTAATTTTTGTACATTTCTAAATATTTTTCTTTCATTAGTGTGTATTTATAACACTGAAACAATAGTTAAAAATAAGTATTATAATGATTAAACTTATTTTATGCTTGAAATTGCATAAGCATATCGCTAATTCTCGTTATATGAATGTGACGGACTTCTTAATATACTTATAGCTTTTTTAGCAGCTTCTTAAGTTTATTCTTTTTTCGTAAGAATTATATTATAGAAGTAAATACAGCAATATCCATTATTTTTTAATAAAAAATAAGTTAAGTGTTTTTTGTATAATTAAGTGGCTATTTTATTTCCTTTACTATGATAATAAGGTAATAAAATTAACACTAAATTTATTAATAGACACAAAAGTCATGTTACAAAATATATAAGTAAATTAGAAATAATTATAAAAATTGTCAGTTTATGAAATATAACTTTGAAATATTATTAAAACTGTGAAATCTGAATCTTAATAGATCTATAAAAATAACTAGTTACATGATAACATTCATTATAATGATAATTTATTTATTTTTAAATGCATTTTTGTTTTTCTAAATTTATATTTAAAAATGTATATTTTTATTAATAAAGTATTTACTGTTGCCAACTCCCATGCTCATCGAAAAACATACAATGGTTTATTAAATAAATTGAACATACAATGATTACAGATATAAAATGTTTTTTTGTAAATTTTTTTTTTCTCATTTGTTAATAGATTTGATCGTTTTTGTATTGCTTTGAACAAAACTAAGTAAAGAATAATAGGAAATTGTGAATATCCGATAATTATAGCTATTAAAGTTTTATATTTTTGCCGCACTAAATTGTTACAATACTATATTAATTATGAAAATTATATTTTTATTGTTAAATTGTATGACGTTATTGTTTTATAATTTATGAAGTTGTACATTTTAGTATTATAAGACAGTTCGAGGTGTAAAAGCCAGCTTTAGCAATACCTATTTGTTGTACAGGTCAGAATGTTTTAATCATGATGTTTTCAATCATTTGTAAATAAATATATGTATCTATGACATCTCATGCAGTTTTATTATAATTAACTTTGATATCACTTTTTTACTTACATTTATCTACTGTGAATTTAAATAAAATATTTACAAAATTTCAAAAAGATTGAATTACGAGATTAGATTATTCAAAAAAATACACATTTACTGTTACAATCTATACTCTAGATTACACATACACATCAATTATCGAAATTTTAAAAACCTGATAATTCATACACACTGATATTTTTTTAAAGCCCTTTTGTCTCTCCTGGTAGCTTACTTAATAGGCTGTTATGCTTACACTGAGCCAACAGCACCTCGAAATCATTCTAAGGAATATTTTATTTTGAGTGTACACTAACACCGACAATGGTGCTATATTATTATTTTTTGTTCTAAACAGAAAAAATATACTTATATATTCAATATTTTTCGTACCTATAAAAATTGGGACAGGTTGCTGCTGGATACAAATAAAACAAAATTTATTAGAAAATTTAGTATATATCATAAATTTTCACAATATAGCCTTGCCTTAAGTTTGAAAATAAAACAAAAAAAATGTGTAAATAAAAATTAAATAAAAATCTAACGATAATACTCTTTCTGTGAGCACCAAATATTAATTTCTTAAACACGTGATTTTAATAATTATGTGTTGTGACCACATATGATAAAATAAACATGAAATTTAATTGCTTTAAAACTTTTTTTTCACTTAATTGTCGTCCAAGTGCAATCTCACTCAAATATTTTCAAGTTCAAATAAAATTTACAATATTGTTTACGTATATTTTGAAATATAATATAAGGTATAAAAATATTTGAATAGCTTTAAAAGCTTGTGTATAATAAGTAGTCGCTAATCGCTAATAACTTGATATATTCATTAAAGATTTAAAATGACAACTAAAGTAAAAAAAAATATAACAGTCTTAGAATAACGCGTAATATATGTTCTGTTGTAGTCAGTTATTAAGAAATCTATATAAATATTAATTTAGAAGGAGAGAGCCTGGCAACAAAGTTAGTATACATCTTTTATAAATACAACAACGACTACATAAATTTATTTGGTTTAGTGCACAGCAATTTAAATATACTCTACTAATAATAACAAAATAATATAAAGATATTTTTGTTAATTTCTTTCATAAACAATCGATTGACAGGCTCCCTCGGAAACAAAAAGCTTACGAATTACGATATATTATGAGAATCGACACCTTCCCCACAGGACTAGATACTAGGTACGACCTGAATGAGTATACAAGCACACAAAGAAATGCATGCATTCTTCTTACAATAAATGGAATCACTCTGTGACGTTGAAACTAAATGTTTCTTTTGTCAATATATACAATAAAGATAGATCTAACTCTGGACACTAGAGTGGATCTCGAGAAAATTAGATATAATTGTATTAGAGGTGCGACGTTCCTTTATCAAATAAGCATTCTGTAAGAGATCATTCGCGCAAGACTAACATCACCTTTCTGTCTTTCAATAGGAATTTGTTACATTCGAAAGTCTATCACAATTATAATCAATTAGATCCACGCTCAGTATCGAGAAATAAAAATATATTCGTTAGTGTCGACGCGCGCCGCCGACGTTAAATAAATAAATATTTTGGTAAGCTAATACTTTTAGTAGTTATAAAGTTTGTTAAATTAGTAACGTAAGCAAATTATAAGTCAATAGAGACGGACGGCTCTAAGCGAACAAAACTTATATCAGACCCAAAGAAGGCCAGGACAGGCCCAGCGCGTTAATGTCTAAGATCGTTCGAGGTCTCCGAATGTATAGTAAACGTCGACCGAAGAAAAGCTGCCATAGGGAGCTAACCAAGTAGTGCGTGTCGAGGACTGTTTACGTGCAGAGTGCAAGTAATTAGGGACATGTGTGTGGGTGTGTATGTTGGGGGTGGAGTGGAGTAGGGTGAGGGGGAGGTGGTCACTCGGGCTCGGGGGAGTCGGGCGCGAGGGTGACGCCGCCGGCTGCGCGCACCTTCTTCAAGTAGCTGACGCTGTCGAACTCCAGGCAACTCTGCACATACCAACCACGCTGTTAGCACTCTCCTGCTTCCTTCTTCTCTTACATAATTATTACTTACAATCTCTCTCTCAATTTATAATTTGAGCTGTACTTTACATATACATATATTTCTTAGATAGCAATAGTATAGCTTCACGCCGTATCCCTCACACAGCAAGGAAGGCAGAGGGTATCTAGTGTTAAAACAGTCCATTCCCCACTTTCTACCGAATTCTGGAGGCATTGCGTGTTGCATAAAAGTATAATTCTCTCTCTGTCTTAATAGCTTCACTCTTTTTCCCTTACCCCACCAAAAGTTCGCATAATTCGTAATATTATTTTAAGCACATAATGGAGACACTAAAATACAATATTGTTTCAAATAGCTACGCCTACCTATGGATATCAAACCAGTGTTTAATAGATTAAAAGTATACTTATAATTTTTTTTTTTTTTTTAAATATATATTATTTCTCTATATTTTTTTGTTTCACCAAATATTTTAGCCACATTTTTCTTTAAAACTGTACATTAAATATTGAGTTTAAAAGTTATTTTAGATCTAGTATTAAGTGCAAGGTTATGTTAGTAATAACCGAAAGCCCATTGCGATTTATTAGTAGGAGTGAAAGCAGAAGTGTAAGCAAAGACAGGTTGCGTTTTTAAACTTTATTTATAAAAATCAAGTGACAATGAGAAACAACACTGATAATTTAACAAAAAAACAAAACAAAAACAACGCAAAAGATCCAGAGAATCCAGATCCGCAAGGAAATTCCAAGCAAAAGCGGGTCGCCTACCTGTACTGTACCCCTCTCGAGTATCCATTCTGAGCGGCATAAACATTAGAATTTCTTATTGTAATAAAAATATTAATCAATAATCAACAGAGAATATATATCATATATTTAAATAAACAATCACAGGGATTTTTTCTAATAATTTCAAACAAAATAAATCAGTCAAGGAATTAAACTATTAAATAGAATTATTGTCATCACATTATAGATCACTAGGTCAGTTTAAATAGTCAGTCTTAATGTAGTCTCTAAATGCATTTAATTAATTTATACTTAAATTCAAGTAAAATACCTATTGGCGTTGCCCTAAAGTGAGACCAATTTTTCCACTACTAAGATTTTAATTGTTATTTAGGTAAATTATAAAATGTGCTGTTAGTAAGCTTGCCCAAAGCGTGTACATTCAAATGTGATATATTTACAGATTATTAATCGTGACTACAATTAAAGAGCCGGACAATAATCTAATAACCAGTCAAAATTTCATATTTGAAATTTACACTAGATTATGAACTGTTTACATTTAATGTCATGGCAATAGACTGAATAAAAAGTTTATCTTTCGTTTCAATCTACCCGAGGTGCAAGTATTACTGGTAAACAGTACATGCATCTGCGAAAACAATTGCAAAGCAAAAGCAAAAAAAAACTTATTGCAGTGAGCGAACAGTGCGCATCTATATCGATTAACAATATTCTTTTATCAATATATCATAATCGAATAACAATCGGTTTCATATATCGATACTATAAGCCGAAATAAGGGTCGACATTAAACGGCCATCACTGTTCGCGCACGTCAACGTGGGCGGGGAGGGGGCGGGGGGGCGCTTGTCAGTAAAAGTTGCGGCACAGCAGCGCAGCGAGGTAGTTGGGCGGGTGCAGGGGAGGCCATAGGCGGCAACGCGCGGGGTGTGTGGGCTGGTGGTGCGCGGGGGGATGCGCTCGCGGGGTTACCTTGCGCGCGAGCTCGGCGGGGAAGGCGGCGAGGCCGGCGGGCGGCAGCTTGCTGAGCGGCGAGTCCGCGTACTGCACCAGCGTCTCGTACGAGTACGTCTGCCGGGAACCGCCACCTGACACACACACTTAAAATGTTTACTATTTACTGAAACATAAAAAAATTGTATTACTAACTATATATTAGTAAAAATTTTATATTAATAATAATGTATGCATGCTGTATATTATATATTTTATTTAATAAAAAAAATTACAATTGCGTAAAAGCAAAGAACACCACATGCAAAGGTTTTTGTTGAACAATTTGTTTTTTAACACAAAAAATACAATCGAATGATCATTGTTACAGTGTACAACACAAACAATTGTCAAAATTGATTCAATAATGAACACTAGATATTACAGTAGGTACTTTTAAATATGACCTATGATAAATAAAATTATAATCATTAAATAACTTACCATAGAGTAATGAATGATCTAAAGTAGTGATATGACAGGATGAACATTTATAAAACTATTTTATAAAGTTTTCTAGATACATACAGATATCGCTGAAATTGCGGAATAACCATCTTTAGTCCTTGACATTTGATAACATTTACTATATTATTAGATAATGACATGTACGACGAGCGTGCGTATACATGCATTTGACAACATACAATATGTAGAAATAGACAACATTATTGTTGTATACTGTATGGGCGTATGTGTTATTCATAGAGGCATTTCCGAGTGCGCATATTGCGAGGTGTATTTTTATGTTCGTATATATTTTATTATTATTTAATTCATTAACTAAGGGTATCAACCCCTTCTAGCAGCGTTGTCTGTTATTTTAGGTTTAGTTGCATCGCATATTTGCGGCGTGCCGCCACAGCACCTGACTGTAAACGCGACAGTTGTGAGTTCGATTCTCACTCAAATAAGTATATTTATTTATTTCGTCGCTCTGGTAACAAGACAAAGCACGGGGATAAGTACCGACACTCAACACGAAATGTCTCGAAAATTGGGCGAAAAGGAGATTGTGTGAGTGAGAATCATAGCTTTACACTAAGTTGCCTGCCTACAAGTGAAGATACAAAAAAAAAACTTCTGCCAAATAATCAGAAAATGTAAGAGTTTGTGTGGGGATGAGTAGCGAGTATTGGGGGTGTCAGTAGTTACCTGAGCTCTTGTCGGTGGAGGTGGCGCGAGAGAAGCGCGGGCGCCGCGGCACGGCCTCGCCCTCCGCCGCTGCACACAAGCCACGCTCAGCGACCACGACCACGACCACACCACGCAACGACCACCGCCGACGCCATATTAACTATTATACTTTTATTGGGCATCGAGCCGCGACACGTTAAAGTAATAAGCGCCAGTACCGTGCGGTCTCCGTTAATTCGGTCCGTTTGCTCAAAGGGTGGGTTATATATAGGACCATGGGTGAACGGTGAGATTGCGCATTGACCAATAGACACACTTGTTCCAATATACATTTACGATCACTATTTTAGTGAAGATAAAGGAGAAAAAACATGAACTCACTTTGAAACGCGAAAATAAAATATGATAGTTAATACGGTGTTAGCGTGCCGTCGACTCCAACAGATGATTCGAATTTAATAATGGCCGAATAATGTATATTAATTTGGAAAATTGCCGTAACCGTGGTTCTGGATGACGAGCAAGTTACAAACTATATAGAAATATTATATGACACATATATATAATAGAAACAATTACATGTCGCTACTCTTATGAAACAATGATGTTACTGAAAATATACTTTATGTAACATTGTCAAATTATTGTATTATTATCAAATTACTATAGATTGGTTGGATTCAGTCAGTTTTTTTTGCTTTATTAAATAAAATCACGCGTGTTTTAGTTGTGATTCTCTAATCCATGCCTTTGCAATTACTTATAAAACTGGGTTAGTACTTCTTATACTATTTTTTATATATATATATAATCAAAATATATATCTAAAATATAACATGCAAATAAAATCCTATGGATATAGATTTTACTCATGCATTGTTTAATGTATTTTTTTTTACATAAATATTCATGTTGTATGAAATACATTATATCCATAAATCAATATTCCTATACATAAAATAATATATAATACTACACCTGTGTTGATTTATTAATATTTGAAAAATATATTTTAACCTAATTTAAGAGATATCATTTATATTTTAATGTAAAAAAGATTTAAAATTTTACATTAATGTCATTGCCACCACTACAACGAGGTTTTCAAATAAGATAAAATAAAATATTCTATTATTTTTGTTTTGATAATAAAATATTGTGAGATTATAATTCTGTGCATTTTGAATTTCTGCACATCTTCGGAAAAGTGCAGTTTAGGAAAAAAAAATGATTTTTATGCTACTCCTGAATAATAACAATATAACAATGTACAAGTAGGTACATCAAATGGCGCACAACCAAACGCAAACATTCAAACAACCAAAACACGCACTCATTCATTATACAAATATCTACAGTACCGTCGCAGAATTAATTTTATAATGTTTCTTACTTTAAAAATCTATAAAATCTAAAAGTTAAATTTAGACTTCGTCCATCCGAAATTATCCCAAGGTTTTATATTGAAGTGGATTACAGTTACAGATAGTTATTATTTGGAATACGGTCTAAGCTCCACAACATCCCTGAACTATAATGAAATATTACCAGAAGCATCACTAGTCGCTGCGCTGGCAGTAAACACGTCGTCATCCGCGCCGTTTAGCGCCGCGTCGTCGCGTAACAGTAATGCAGCGGCGGGACGTTGGGACAGCGTGAAGAAATCCCCGGAACCTAACGCCATTGCTTCTAGAGCACCTGCACTCTCGAAGTATTCGTCGAGGACCAGTTTTGCTGTCTGTATAGAGTTGTACATATTAGTTTACACTATGTCCCGCACATAGCAGAATAGGGAAAGGAAAAATAGTGATAAATCACTCCGTTCCCTACTTTCCGTCCAATATTTCGAGATATTACTTGTCGAGTGGCAGAACTCAATGCCATGCATTGTCTTTTTACCAGAGCGAGAAAAAGAAAATAACTCATTCCACCACAAAATCCATCCCACAACCTGATGGTTAACGTGATCGTCTGCGTCTGACGGTTAACGATCACGCTGTATAGCTGCGCCAAAAAACAAGAAATATATAAATTTACCTTGACGAGATCCAAATTCTGTCCAGTAATCTTGATGGAGTTTTGCCCGAAGGTCACCGTGTACTTGTACTCGCCGAGCGCGGCGTCGTTCGTGGAGAAACTGTGCAGCAAAGCCCTGGCATTGTTGTGAGGAGATTTCTGAAACATTGAACATATCATATTTTTAACTATTTAGGTAGTATTCTACACAAAGGAAATAAAAATGTATAGAAAACGTATAAGAGTCGATACAAGCGCATAAGAATTTGGGTATAGGTTAATAAGAATGTATGGCTTACTTGCAGAGCGCTTCGACGCCTTCCACGAAACGCGGGTTCGAATTTTTGTACTTTCAATATTTCATACGTTATAACTGCGGCCAGCAAGATGTTGTGGCGCAGTAGGACAGTGTCTGATTGTAAACACGACAGTTGTGGGAATGAACTATTTTCATTAGTTCGCTAATTAGTGAGAAGACAATGGGGCGGTGTGTGCACGATACATGCCTCGCGGGGGCGCTCGTCGGAGCCGGCCGAGTCGAGCGAGGCGCGCGAGGTGGCAAGCGCGCCCTCCAGCGCGCCCTCGAGGCGGACGGGGGACGCATTGCGGCGGATCGTGTCGCCAATCAGGTGCTTTGCGTGGCTAAATATTATTAATCATATCAATTAAATTATATAAACGTAGAATAGAATCTCACTAATTCGGCGTTGTTATGTCAGACCAGATGGCCGGATTATTGGTAGGAAGTATATGTATAAATAAAATTATGTTTTATGGTAGTAATCTACAGGTTTTTACATAACCGTAAAATATCACACTATTAAATGGTATATAGTTTTTATATCATCCTTAATTGAAGTATGGTATTCTGTAAAATGAAGCCTTTGGTTTAAAAATTAAAGAAAAGTGCCCCAGATTAATGACATAGCATTATATGTATATGTAAAGATATCTATACTAATATAATAAAGCGGAAGAGTTTGTTTGTTTGTTTG
>DWNA01001829.1:0-13307 GCA_018249835.1 Heliconius besckei
AAAATGTCAGTATTCAGTCCTATAGGAAAACAACCGGCAAGGCAAGCCATTCGTAAAAAACGCCTCTATATAATATGTACTTTTTCTATTATTTAAAAAAAAGACGCTCGAGAAAAATAAAAGAAAAAGTATAAAAAATAAAAATGACTGCCAGTGAGGGTCGAACCCAAGACCATACACACAAATATTTCTTAACTACAAAACAATATCGTCATAGTTAATTAATTTAATATTAAGAAAATACAAATAGCCGATCTTTATTCGGAAGACGTATATTTTAATTAAAAAAATATATAATACCGGAAGCTCAGAACCAAAAGGTTAAATTGTATGGCAATGACATTTCTTGTGGAGACTGGAGATGTCACGTGACCTCACGCTCTATGTCGATTAATATTAATAACAATTACAAACACTATAATAATGCAGTCGAATACGCATGACAAAATAAGTTATAGGTAAGAAAAAATTGATCGAAAATGTGGGAGTGCTTAGGGAGCGGAGTGTCAGAGTGGAAACCTGAATCATGGACCTTCAGCGATACGCTAAATAGAGATTATCCGCGAAGATTTAATCATGTATATAATGTAAGTTTAGACAAGTGAGATTTGATTGAAGGATAGACTTAAAAAAATCTAAAATAAACGTTCATTCTTATTTATAAAAATGCACTTTTAATATGTACACAGTTTGTTTTCTTAATTAATTACATTCGGTTATCGGAATATTCGTTTATCCTTTCTGGTTATTCGAGTTTCTAATGTATTCTTTCTTATAGTATTTACTCCAGAATAGTTAAAAAAAAATCATAGAAAATAACGACATAGGGATTAAATACCAATACAAAACAGGTGTAACTAATAATTAAAATAAAAACAAATATAATTTAAAACGAGAACCAATCTATTTCAATACGTTATCGTTTAACAAAATTGCAATAAAATTTAACCTTCACAGTTAATTGGTATTTTCGTGAGGAAGCAACGAAACCATTGTGTGTCGCAAACGAGATGTCACGCCAGGGAAGTAAACTTTTTAAAAGAACGCTCTTTTTTTTACTTTGTTTTTTTTATTTACAAAGAGACAAAGGAGATTTGATAAAATCTTTTTAATGTGTACGAGTATTTGCTTTAAACAGTTATTTTTTTATTGCTTCATGCCGTACCCTGTACATAGCAGGGTAGGCAAGGGAGCCTGGGAACTCAGTGTGAAAAGACTCCGTTCCCATTAAGACACCTCCATTCCCTATTTTCCGCCAAATTCTGGAGGTATTGCGTGTTGAATGGCCAAACTTAATGCCGCACTTTGCCACATTACCAGAGCCAGGACATGTAAATATAAAATATTTCATTTTCGCCAATGGGAAGCGAACCTACAACCCGTGAGCTACGCCTGGTCTCCCTTAAATAATTTTCAAAAATTTGATGAATGGAATTTCACTTAAGGGTACACAATATCTCAAATACGTAAGGAACGAACAATCTAACACTTAACACTAGGTTCCCTCTGCCTTCTCTTTGCATGCGGGATACAACATGAAACAAAAAATAAAATAATTTAGTTCCTATACAAAAATAGGTATACTCACTCATCAGACCTGCGCAGTAACCTGTCAATGTCCCGCCAGGGCTCCGGCGGCGGTAATCTACGTGTGGACACTGGGCCTACGCGGAGCCCTAACACTAAACGTAACTTAGCGCCGTCTGTGATCGAATGCTCGCTGAGAGACAGACCATCGTCCAACTCGCGAAGATTGTATAGCAGGTGCTGTTGCGATATTGGGATACCTGATAATTGAGAAAAATTATATATAAAAAAATAGTTCATATATAAATATTAATGTATAAAATGATCTATGAGATATCTATACATCTAATAAAATTGTAACTGATCACTATCTATAAATGGAAAATATATGAAAAAATCTATCAACGGGTGCATGTATTAATATTATAGGACCCACAACAATTATAGTTTTTTTTTTTATTTTTCTTTTAGTATTTCAAAATATTTTATACATAAATATAAAACAATTAACTTATAAAGAATTTTAATATAAATATAAAAATATAAAGTATATAAATTATCATTAAACTGTTTCATATAGTTCATAATTACTTTTAATAGTTCCATTAAAACTTATATAGCCACAATTATAAATAATAATAATCCATTAAAAAGATTACATCTTGCACATGATCTCATACACTAAGCAACACAAATAAAAATAATTTATTGCTTTTTACGTTACACAAGTGTCACAATGTACTGTTGTACAGATTGAATCATATTGGAGGTACGCCAGATTGTAGCTGACTACTATAAAATACAATTTACAGTCATTGAGCGTACAAAGGTTTTGAGGTAAAAGACTCTTCTCACATAGCAAAGTAGAGTGGTATCTAGTGTTAAGATAATCTGTTCCTCAACTACCATTTTCAAAACTTAACAACACATTCTGTCTGCTTACTGGAGCTAGGAAATTTTATTTGCCTAAGTGGGAATCAAACTCACAAATGACACAATACAGTCAGATGATGTGCAACAACCTTGACTATTATAAGTGTGCAAAATGAAAACTTAGAATACAAACACAAGCTATTGGATAAAGAGTCAAAATTTAAGAAACTGCATGTTAGTGAAAAAACTCATCTCTGCACTGTGCCAACCATAACAGTAAAATTAATATAATTCCTTTCCTTTCCCACAAGTGATCAACAAACTAAAAAAAAGATTAAATAAAAAAAAATATAAGTTTTAAAATTTAAAATAAAAGAAAGTAAACAGAAAAATTACATGTTTTTATTTTTGTCTGAGCATTATTTTTGTTTTATCAGTGTAGCTGTAACAGAGCAGCTGTTTTGGCAATAGTTCAAAATTTACTTTCATACAAAATTACACAGGCCTTGCATAAAAAATATTGATTTTATATACAAAATAGATTTTAAAAACTATTTTTTAGTATGATTCTGTGTTCTGCATATAGCAAGCAAGACACTCAATTCCCCTAATTTCGAGACATTAAGCATTGAATTTTTATTTGAAATTTCAAATTCTTGATGGCACTTAACACCACATTGCCTTATGAAAGTGACTCAAACCTACAAAATTTACTATCAGATGGCCCCAGCTCATTAAACTAAATTGAAAAGACAATTTACTTTTTATTATTTTTTTTACTTAAATAATTTGATATAAAGGCATTTAAAACAATTTATATTGCAACAATATTTTTACTACAATAATATAAAATAATAATCATAATGATGATAAAAATTATGCAATCTGAACTTATAACAAAATTTTCATAAGACATCAAAATATATATTGAGAAATTCATAAAATAACAATGTAGAAAAGAAAGAATGTTTACTTTAAACAATGTGTCACAACATTGTATGGAACAAAATTAAAATTTATTTGAACAGGAAGTAGTTATATACTTGAACAGGAAGTATCAAATATTTAATTTAAATTTAATTATTTGCCCCCAAAACATATATAATCGTTCTTATTTGTGAACTTTGATCAACACATATGCTTGATCTAAATTCTAAGCAAACACCTAACACAAAGAGCAACATAAATATTATCAAATAAAATGTGTCCATGGAATTACCATAAATATAAAAGAATTTACATGTTATTTCACCTATAAGCTTATATTTAATAATATTTGCAAATAATATTTCTTAATTTACGCAGCATGTAGCCACGACATCCTTCTGTTACAATGACGCATGATAAACAAGCTGAGTTCCGCGAACTGATTGTGTAATAACGAAATAGCGTAAAACTCACCTTCTACTCTAAATATCTTGGATTTTATCGCAAAAATGGTGTCCGATGGCGATACAGTCATTTCGAAAGCAGTGCCAGTGAGGGTCTCCACCAGGACTTCCATAGTCGGCTGGCTAGGACCATCCTCCTGGTAGCCCTTCGATCTATTAGAAAGTCTCTCCGGGCATCCATGTTGTGACATTTCACACGCGGTCACTTAATATTAGCTACCTACGCCACATTGCAATAAAAACAATTCTAAAAGCACTTCGCCTTTATCATAAAATGAATAGGACCAATCACTCTATGCTATGACGACAATGGAATTTTGCGCCACTATGTTACTAGACATTCACTAATAGTTTTAATATGAGTATAAAATAGACGGAAAAAGCTAAACAAATATAATTTATAAATAGTATAGTATTTAGCAACAAAATAATGTTACATGCGACGATTGAATGAAATATTTTTTTTATTAAATTGACGACAGAATATAACAAAACGTTAACGCAAAAAGTATAAATAAATAGATTAAATATAAGTGATGTCAGCTTATTGAATAAAGAGCGAACTAGAAAGAATGGAATGCTTATGGTTTAAACAAGGTTTATTTTCTTTTTTTTTGGGCGAAATAGTAGTCATAGCAAGTCGAAAATGTATGAGATAAGTACTCATTTCTTAATACTCAATAATTTTATAAATAAATGACAAATGATATGAATGTATCAACTTACCATGCTGTCTTAAACCTATAAGTTTAATTTGAATGAATCTAAAAAGTATTAGTAAATAAGTTAATAATAAATTTAAACTTATAAATGAATAATATGAATATTAATAACAGTAATTCTATTTGTAATATGAAAAATATTAAAGCAAACTATATTGAGAAAATAAATAATAATCTATGACCGGAACTTTTTCTTCGTTCATTCTCAGTTGTCTATGTCAAAATATTCTTTTCCGTGGTTCTTCGTTTACCGTATCGGAGGTTATAAAAATGGTGCGTAACTTTTTAACTAAAACATCTAGTTAATCAATTTTTAAAATGCACTTAAAGTCGATTTACATTAAGATGACATAAATTAATTAAAATATAGTGTAATTTGATATCAACTTTCAGTGAAAATAGCTTTATGAATACGCGTGGTGGTCAGGCATGGACATGTGGCTGTGTTAACTAGATCTCTTTTCAACATTTTCATTGCATGTTCCTATTGACGAACTCTCTTTTACCGTATATCCTTCGTGTGTTCTCCATCCAACGTGACATTGGCAAAGTGCCTGTCAATTGGCACTTTCGTTCCAGAACAAATAAAGAACAGAACTAAATGTGGTTACATGGTGGTTTATTTCATTTCAGACTCGCAAACGCCGTAATGGAGGACGCGCCAAGCACGGCCGTGGACACGTAAAGGCTGTGAGGTGCACTAACTGCGCCCGATGCGTCCCAAAAGACAAAGCTATCAAAAAGTTTGTGATCAGAAACATCGTTGAAGCGGCCGCCGTCAGAGATATCAATGAAGCCTCCGTTTATGCTTGTGAGTTATAAAGAATTTACGTAATTTCTGTTCTGTTCTGCACTTTTAGTGCTTAATTAATAGTTTAAAATTAAAAAAAGTTAACATCATAACCTTATTTTGTTATTTATTATTAATCAAGATTTTTTTCCTATGAATTATATAAATAATTGCTAATCTATAAGAAGATATAATATTTTAAAAACAAATAAATTTTAAAAAAGTATATGGAATTAATATTAGTTTAATCTCATGATAATTGTAGTGTATGTAATATTAAAACTGTGACTGATTTTGAAAAGACCAACTGTTGAGTAACCTGACCCTGTCAGGGTGAGTTTAGTTTAGAGTTTAGTACTTTACGTACTTTACGTTTAACCAACTCAATTCAATAATACCTAAATTACACATATCTATTTCAGCATTCCAACTGCCAAAGCTATATGCAAAGCTCCATTACTGCGTGTCATGTGCAATCCACAGTAAGGTAGTAAGGAACAGGTCCAAGAAGGACAGGCGTATCCGAACTCCGCCCAAGAGCACTTTCAACAGAGACGCGGCAAGACCGCAAAATGTACAGCGGAAGTAATTTTAAATATTAAAATTATGTAAAAATCCAATTTGTTTGTTTTATTTCATTAGCGATATCTTTTAAACTTCTCATAAAAAATGTTACAGGTTGTCAATTCAATTCTAACTTTAGAAAATGAAATAATTACAACCAGTTGTTCCCCGGAATATATAATATTTATAATAATAATCAGAAATCATGATATGAAATTATGGTGGCCTCTACATTGTTCTTATGGTTCTTTATATTTTTATACAATTAGATTAATCATGAATTGTTACATCAGTCTGTTCAATATATTACAACAGGAATTGATAATTTAGATAACTATGCAACAGCAGGACAATGTCGGACTTTATACGCGGTGTTTGGGGTACAATCCTACACTGCACTAATCTAATTTTCAAAATAAATACCTATTTCATTTTGTCATTTTCACTGAATAAAATGGTCTTTAACACAGACCACTTTTATGCAATGTCTTATGATATTGAGTGAAAAGAATGTAGTGTGCACTAGGTTCTTGCTATTGACTTGTGAGTTAAATATCAGAAAATTATAATTGAGTCATATAAAAGCTAAAGCAGCAACATCCATTTTTTTTTGAAAATGTAACTATAAGTGTAATATGTAGTGTAGCGGCTACACTGACAGATTACGTTTATAGTTAATTAATAAATTAATTTTTAACAAAAAGAAAAACCGACTTCTAACAACGAACTAAAAAGTGAAAAATAATTATACAAAGATTTTATAATTTTGAAGTCAAGTAAAACAAACAGGCTTAGTAATTAGATATTGTAGTAAAGGTGTTGTAGCATTAGTTTGATACCGACTTAAAATTATAAAATCTTTGTATAATTATTTTTCACTTTTTAGTTTGCTGTGAGAAGTGGGTTTTTCTTTTGTTAAAAATTAATTTATTTTACGATTTTAAGTGATGGGTAAATCTTAAAATTATGCTTCTTAAACAAGTGGTGATGGTGGTGGTAGTGGTTGTCAACGAGTGATTGTGGTTGTCCTATGTAAAACTTCCTATATATAGTAAAAGTATTCGGGCGAATTGAGAATCTCCCTTTTTTGAGGCTGGTTGAAAATGAGAATATCCTCTTTTTTGAGGTTGGTTGAAAAGAAATGCTTCGATCAGAAATCTCACTTCTGACATCAATTGTGTTTTCAATTGCAAAAAGTGTTTGCTTGTAACTATTACAGTATAATCAATTTTTTACCAAAAAAAACAAACTTTCTCAATTTTCACCCGATTGCATAATCGGAACTTAGCCAAACTTTCACCAAATTATCCTTGAAGTGTACCCTTTAAATTAAAAAAGAATCATCAAAATCAGTTTGCGCGACATTGAGTTATTCGTCTATTTGTCGCGCACATACCTAATGCAAATTTAAGACTTATGTGATTTTCTCATGGATACCATTGTCAGACATGGACCAAAAAAAATGGGACCATTCGGGAAGCTTCACCTTTCAAATTAAAAAAAAAATATCAAAATCGGTTCACCCAGTCAAAAGTTATGAGGTAACAAACATTAAAAAAAAAAAAAAAAACAGTCGAATTGATAACCTCCTTTTCTTACAGAAGTCGGTTAAAAAATGGATGTTGCTGTTTTTGCTTTTATATGACACAATTCTTTTTACGTTACTAAAATGAAAAGCGTGAAATGTGGCCTCTGTCTATATTTTCAATCTAATCTTTTTGTTAAGTTGTTTTTTTTATTTTTAGGCTTATTTTGTTGGTTAAAATTCTGCACAGCAGGGTAGGCAATGGCAGTGGCGTAGCTAGGGGGGTGCGAGCGGTGCGGTCGCACCGGGCATCATAAGGAAAGGGGCATCAAAATCGACGATTTTATTTTTAAACGTAGCCAATGTCACATTTTAGTATCTGACACTTGATCTACGTGAGAGTAGAAGACACTTTGGTGTTTTTTTTTAGACCATTTTAAAGGGCATCAAGTCTCCTAAGCCGCACCGGGCAGCAAATACCCTAGCTACGCCACTGGGCAATGGGAACCCAATGGTAAGACTGCATTACCTATGTACCAACATTTCATGATATTGTTTTCTTGAGTTACGAAACTCAACGCTGCGCTTTATCTTCGTATCATTATACATGTAATCAGGTTACCCGTGTGTTCGTTTGCCTTGTCTTTTTCCATAAAAAAATCAGAGCTAATAAATGTAAATAATTCCTTGATTTGCAGTCAAACATTATACGACTGCGCCACGACGACCTCAAAATTCATTAATGAAAAGTATCCGATGATGTTTGAGGCACAAGCGTGACTATAAATATATGTATGACTAAAATGTATTTCCTTGTTCTGGTAACAAGACAAAACGCGGTGTTGAGTTCCGCTCAACACGCAATGGCTCGAAAATTCATCAGAAAGTGAAAATGGATTGTCTTAACCAGTGCCGGTTTTAGCACAACCCTGGGCGAAGTTTTTTCGGCGCCCCCTAACTACAATTCAATAACATACAAAAAAAGGGAATGGGTACAACGAAATAACCATCTATTTAAAAAAAAATAATGAAACAACGAATAAAATTTCATTTCTTCTAGCCTTTCTATCTGCGAACTCTTTTATTAGGCATTCAAAGTCTATGTTTTCTGCATTTTTATTTTCAAAGTTGTTAAGTTTGTTAATCTAGATTGGTAGATTGTGGATCGCAGGTATGTGCTTATTAACTTCAGCTTGAAAAACCCTCCTCGGTTAGAAAATTCGGCAGCAGGTCAAACAGTTCTCCAGAAGACTCCCCGTAATTCGTAATCAAAGTCGACGATCACTTTGTTTTTTTTTAGCTCTTAGACCATTTTAAAGGGCATCAAAAGGAAAGGGGCATCAAAGTCGACCATCACTTTGTTTTTTTTTTTTTAGATTTTAGACCATTTTAAAGGGCGCCCAGCCTCGCCCTACCCTAACGCGGCTACTGGTCTTAACCTATAGTCTTTGTCTAGTCTTGTCTTCGGGCTTCAGACAAAATGTAAACAAAGTTTCTCAGACTTGGCTTTTTTATTTCTGTTTAATTTTTGTAGTGCAGGGTTTCCCATATACGTTTCTAGCAGCTACCTGTATTGTTCTTACATTGTCTTTTCTCTTTTTTAAAAAAGGGTTGTAAATAGTAATATTTAGTATTGAAATTTGTTCGATGTTTGAGAATAAGATGCTTCGGCTTTGCGTTTGGGTGTTTTTAGTGACCAACTATTTAAAAAATAGTTATTAAAAGTTAAGAAAATAATTCAAGTCATATATGATGTCAACGTGCAATGTCAGATGGACCGACGACCCAGAGCCCCCAGAGGTTGCAAGAATTGGGAAAGGCCCATATCCAGCAGTGGGCGATCGATGGCTGTCGACGATGATGATGTTCCAGTTCTAATAAATTTTAAAAGGTTACATCAGTTCTACAGACATTGTTATATACAGTCCTATCAATCTTTTTTGTCTCAGGCAAATTTTTTGTTAGTAAAATTTCTGGGGTGGGCATGGTTTAACTACCTCTACCCTCTATTTCTATACCCATGCCCGAAACCAAAATAATATCGTAAGTGTGATTACTGCATTTTTTTAAAGGAATAAAAGAACAGTACTACTGTAGTGATGAAAATGATTTAATGTTTAAATTTCAACATATTATAAAATTGTTCGAACACTACACAATATAAAATGTATGTGAATGCTAATTACGGCCCTATCTTGTAAATAGTTTGCGGGAATTTTGAAGTTGGTTTGTCTGCCGTTTCTAATGCTTGTTTCAAATTTTTTTCAAACACTTTCTTCGCATCACAGAATCCTTGTTTGGTTTTACCAAAGGAGTTAGGCCCAGCCGATGTAGGGGTTTCTCTGTTTAATAAAAATTACATTAGTTATATAAACAACCCTGTGACATTATGGTGTATCTAAAAGTATATTATGAAGCAGTTATTTTTATTATATTACAATTTTCCAATCTATTGGACAGTAACATTAAGTTGCACGAAGTACATAATTTTTTTGACCCATTCCCATCCATGATACTGCATCATAATAATTATAGAATCCCTTCTAATCTAACATAATGTTAATATCAGAAAGTTGGTTCAAATGCTTTTACAACTTATACAGCGTATACTTGTCTTTGGCAGGGTGTCACGCATTGCCAATAAAGTATACTAGTCTTTGGTTTTCTGCTTCTAAATGATTATGTATGATAATATATGTGCTCTTACCAAGAAAAAGCAGGGTTTTGGTAAACAATAGCATTCAAAATACAAATGGCAATAGGAATGACTTCATATAATTTAGGCTTGGCAGCGAATGGTTTAAATGATCTTTTACTTCAATAAAAAATTTAAAATAAAAAAAAAATGTATATTGTGCAATCATTTTTTTAACTTTCATTATTTCCATGTTTATTAATAATACTTAAGAATAATGCTTTATTTACCTGCCAATATTCCTCATTCTCATTCGAGCCTCTGCTGGCATCTCCTCAGGTTCTTCATCATCATCAGTACTAAACACCGAAGCGACTGTTGGCTTCGGTGCTGTTGTAGGTTTTGATCCAAGTGTCATCTTAATTGGAGCTTTAGGTTTTTGAAAACCAATGGATATTTTACTAATGCGAGGAGGTGGTGGTGGCACTGGCACTTCTTCAACCTTTTCATAGTCTGATGAATCTTTTCTACCTAAAAGAATATTATTTTAATTATACTTTATATGAAATTGATCACTATCTTTAATGAAATATATATTATTGAAGGTATTTATCAAAGCAACACTACTCAAAACAATGATTTTTTTTATATTTATGTTTATGCGCTGGTCATCAATTTACATACAGACAGAGTTGAAGGCTTAGCTAGTTAATAATAAAACATGTAAACGGGAGGTATCTTTAAGTAATAACAATCAGTAATTATATACTCACCTTCGTATTCCAAATCTCTGTTCCGACTGTAACTAGCTTTTATATTGTCCCCGTGTCCAGGTGACCGATGTCGTCTGGGAGACCTCGATCGGGACCGCGTCTGCCTGCCCTCTTTGTACTTCCTATAATCATCACGCGAAGATCGAGACGACCCTGCCAATGCGAAAACACTGGCAAAGATAAATAAAAATATATAAATTACAGAAAATATATATTTTATCGAGTGCCATTGTTTTGATTATGAAAAATATATTTGTCAATTTATTCGAATACCTTTGTGTTCCCTGTGGCGTTCACTCATGGTGTTTTTGATAATATTTAATAGTTATTCAATGGATAATCAGTAATATCATACACCAATTATCATTTTCTGCTACGCAACTCGTAATTAATGAAAAGTCATTCCGCCATCTTTGAACTTTGAGAAATGAGAATGAGAAAACAGAGTACATATTATACCTAAAAGTTTATGTTTTTTTATAGAATTGTTAATTTTTTTCTATGTCATATTTGAAATCGTTTTGATTGTTATTATAATTCAATAGGATGTTTTTTATATTATATATAAATCCAACTTAATGTAAGATTTTTTCAAGATCTTGTACGATTTTTTATATATTGTAATTATATCTCAACTTTAGAAAAGATTTTTAGCTGTACCAAAAGTTAATTCAGCTGAGCGAAATAAAGCTCTCTAAAGCTCCACTAAAGGGAATGAAATATTTATTTAAATTTATATTTTCATTTCTTCGCTCTGTCGCGGCAAAGCGTGGCTTTAAGTGCGGTGGCGTTGAGTTCCGTCACTCAACAAGCAATGCCTCCATAATTCGGTGGAAAGTGGGGAACGCAGTGTCTTAAGACTAGGTTCCTTCTGCCCACCAATAGTATTTTTAAAATGGTAAATAGCACAAAGATACTGATTTTTATTGTTGTTTTGTTCTCTAGTTATGGCGTTCCAAGCAATTCAGCACTAATCACTTCGTCAATGTCACGTAGAATGGAAATTGGAAAACACACAAATGTCCTTTTTATTTATGTGATATGTCACTGTCATAAATTTTTTAAGGGTTATGTTGGATTTCATATTTTTTTATATTTAAAACTTAAATTATAGAATATAGTGATTTTAGTCCATAAAATAGTGTAAATATGCTATTCTTGCGAACAGGGAATCGTTTAGTTAGATATATAAACTCAACACAAAAATGTCGATGCAAATCAAATGTAGCACTAAGTACTATGAAAAATAATATAAAACAAGGCCCAGGACTTAAAGATTTTATATTGGAATCATCTGGAGTTAGCGAAGTTATTACACATAAGCCTCATATACCTTATTTATCAGAAAATATAGAAAATGATTATAAACGAAAAGTTTATTTTGATGTGTACGGTTGCCAAATGAATTTAAATGATACTGAGATTGTATGGTCTATTTTAAAAAGTGAGGGTTTTCAAAAAACAGAAATAGAAGAAGAAGCTGATATTTTTCTGGTAATGACCTGTGCTATTCGAGAAGGCGCTGAAAATAAAATATGGCACAGGTTAGACCATTTACGAGGCTTTAAGAATCGGCGGGCCTTATCAAAAAATCGACATAAACCAGTTAAAATTGGTATTCTTGGTTGTATGGCAGAGAGATTAAAAGAGAAATTAATAGAAAAAGAAAGAGCTGTTGATGTTGGTTTGTACTCACCTCATGTTATAGTTTAAATATATATTATGTTTTAATCATAGAAAAAAAAATTTAAAAAAATATTATATATACATATATATATGGTGGTCCATAAATGTTTTAATAATAATGTTAATAAAATGTTACTTAATTTTTTTCTATTAATAAAAAATACTTACTTGTGTTTAACTAGAACATTATTATTAAATCCCATATTAATATCTTTAAAATACATAGAATAGAAATTTTATAATTAAGAAGTAAAAAGGTTCTCAATTTGAAAACACAATGAATAAAAACACTTATTATAAAGCTGAAGGGTTTGTTTCGTTTAACACTTAAATATTAGGAACTACTGATTTGAATTAAAAAATAGTTTTGTGTTTGATAGTCTATATGTTGAAGAAGGCTACAGGCTATAATAATGCCTGTAGCCTTCTTCAAGTTTTGTCATTTCAATATAAATTGCTTATATCCATGGTCAGTTAGAATGTGTTTGTGTGTTTCATACACAACTGTTATTTTTTTCCATGGAATATGACACAGGCCATAAGTAAAACCTTATCTATCATTAACAAAGCCAGTTGTGGTGCAGGGACACAAAGTGTGACTGTAAAACCGACTGGTTGTGGGTACAATCCCCACTTGATGAGAGGAAATATTTATTTAAACTTATAATTTCATTTCTTTTCTCTAGTATTGAGGCTGTAGGGAATATTATTACATTTACTAAAATCATCCGCACGCAGCGCATTGGAACAACTCAAACCTGTTCCGAGTTTTTTTGGTGTGCGTGTCGTAGGCTGCTAGCTAGTATCGCCACGTTTAAAGA
>DWNA01001830.1:0-13305 GCA_018249835.1 Heliconius besckei
ACAAAAGAAGTTTCATATAAATCCGTCCAGTAGTTTTTGCGTTAAAAAGCCACAACAGACAGACAGACAAGAATTCCAAAAATCATATTTTTACCTTCTATTAGTTGTATTGAGTCCCCCTGAAGTGATTTTTTTAGTTTATATTCAATGTACAGATTTTACCCCCTTTACAGTTTTATTATATATATAGATAATAATAATATATATAAAACATTGTTTTTCTACAGATTAAACAAATTGGTAAATGAACTGCGATTACAACTTATAGACAAAACACCAACAGTGACTGAACAAACTAATGAACAGCTGCGAGAAGAACTAGATCGAGACAAAACCAAATTATCAGAAATTTTGAAAAAACATAAAAAAGTTACAGAACATTTGAACAATATGTTCATAGAAAATACCAAATTATGTGAAAAAGCTTTATTAGTTGAAACTGCTAAGGATAAAATTGAAAGGAAGCTGAACGAGCTAACCAAACAATGTGATCAAACTATTGGAAATCTTAAAATACCTGAAGGTTCTCAAGATGATAATGCAAACAGAAACTCCGTGGTTGATTACTTGAAGGAGGTGAAATCTAGGTAAATTCGTTTTTTTATTGTTTTTGTTCTATATCTTACAGGTAAATTGTTTTTGTTTTAGTAATTTTATTATTCAAATACCTCATTGTAAATGTTACATTTGTTTGCGTACTTTCACATTACTAGTTTCATGTTAACCTAATTTGCCATCTACCGACTTAGAAGAATTTTCGTAAAAACTAAAACTAGTATTTTATATAGTATTATTTTTTATTATGAACGCCACAAGTCCATTGAGGCTCAGTAGGACAGGAACTTGAGGAAATTATTATATTTAAATAATTCGTTATGGGGACTACTATTTCATTCATTTATTTTATTTATTATGGGGACATAGTGTCTCGACGAAGTCCCGCAACTACATACGCAATGTCTAAATTGGGCATACATTGAGTAAAAGACTGTCTTAACTCTAGGTTCTCTCAGACTAATAATATCTTATTTTACCGTTATTATGATTGTTAGATTGGAAGATTTACAATCTGTTATCTTAAAGACCAACCAAGAGTTAATAGATCACGAATTAAAATTGCACACTGTGAAAGAAGAATCGGTAGGGGACAAGGATAATGAAGTAGAAGTACTAAACGAAGATCAGACAGTATTGGAAGAAGAGAAGAGGACAATGTTACAGGTAATATCGAGTTGGCAACTTGTTTGTTTCAAATATTTTTATTATATAAGATTTGTATTAAATTTAAATGTAACTTTACACTTAGTGATATAAAAAAATATGAATTATATTATTTGTTGTTGATGCATATCGAGGTGCAGGGGTGCAAATTCAATCCTTGTTCTAGCAACGAGGCAAGTTTGATGAATTCCGTCACTCAACATGCAATGTCCTCGGAATTCGGCGGAAAGTGGCGAATGGAGTTTTACTACTGGCAACATAGTGTCTTAACACTAGGTTCCCAGGTACTCAATGCCTACCCTCTTATTGAAAAGCTAAAAATAATACATTTTATTTAGTATTTATGATCATCAAAAGGACATTTATATAGATTTAAGACTAACTTTATAGTAAAAAGTAATATTAATTGGGATTGTTAATTATAGGTGGCTTTGAGTCAAGAGCTGCAAGAGCTAAACCGCGATATGGCCATCAAGGCTTGCTTAATTCAAGGCATATTAGGCAAGAACGAGATGTTTGACAGCCTCAAGAAAGAAAATGTAGAAAAAATTTCTATACTGGAAAGAGAAAGGGATGAGCTTTTAAAACAGTTGCAGCGAACTAAGGTAATCAGGTCTTCAAATATTATTATTTTATAGAACGAACATTAAGTATTATATAATATTCCATACTTGGAAAAGGAAAATACTTTTTTAGAACACACATAAAAAATTATAAATATAAGAAAAGTATGTGCCCCTTGACTTCTTCTATGCCTGACGTGGAAATCGCAATACTCCTACTAATAGCAAACTTTTGTTTGTTTTTTATTCTAATCATAAAGATATCTTTTAACTTTATGTATGTATATTTTTACAATAAAAAATACATCCTGTGTGGGTATCGTTATTTTACATAGTATATTATTATAGTTATTTTATACATATGAAAATTCTGTATAAATATATATATATATATATTATATCATATTTTCTTACTGTCAATTGTGAAAGCATGATTAAGCTTTATATAGTTTTTGTATGTATAAAATATATTGAAATGATTGGGTAATGAAATCGAAAATAATGTTGATTACTTGTATAGACTAAAAAATCCTCACACGAAGAACGTCTTACTAAAGTATCGGCTTTGGAGTCTAAGATAATTGACCTAAAGAATAAATGTCAGCAACAAGCCAATATTATTGAAGCGACGGAGAACGAAACTAAAATCGCCGCCCTCAATGCTGAATTACAGACCATGAAGACTACTAAAGTAAGATTTTTGGAAAAATTATATATACTCTTGGGGAACGGGGGTGTTTTAACACCAGGTTCCCACTGCCTACCCTACTATGTGCGGGATACAGGGATCGAACCCACAACCATCGCGTTTACAGTGCCACAGCGCCTTATTTTTTTATAAAACTTTTTTTTATGAAACATAAATATTATTATTTCTAAAAAGGTGAAAATAATCCGTCAAATGCGCGAAGAGAGCGAGAAGTTCCGCAAATGGAGGGCGGTTAACGAACACGCTTTACAAAAGCTTCGTGCGGCCGCCATGGAGAAAATGGAGTTGCTACATGCTAAACAACAGAATTTGCTGAGACGAACAATGGACGAGACCGTGGCTGTTAATAAACGGCTTAAGGTAGGTTTATTTTTTTAACTTGCTATCTAAATGCGAGTTTACCAGTTTAAATTTATTGTTATATTACACCCTCACTTTTAATTGTGGCCGATGTGTGTAGTGGAACAGGTATACATCCTTACAAGTTTTCAGATTTATTATATAATCACGATTAGAATATTAATTAGGAAGTATTATTGTGATTAGAAATATTTGAACCACTTTCCTTTTTTTATATTTTATGTTACATGTGGTTTTGTTAGTTTCTAAAATATTGTATATATTAACAAAATTATTATATTTATAAAAACAATTTCCTTTTTATATTCAGGAAGCCTTAGACAGACAAAAGGAAACTGTAATGAAGCGCAACGAAACAGCAACTACAAGCAGCCACGACAGTGTGAAAACGGACGCGGTGCAACAGTACATCGTACAGGAGTTGGAGGTGAATCTCAGTGTTGTGGAAGCTGAGCAGTCTCTGGAGGAATTGATGGAGTATAGGTAAAACATATATGTTTTCTAATTTTAAAACATATTTGTAAAACATATTATAAATAGAAAGTTTGGACACATTTGGTATGCCAGAGATTTTCGTTAGTGATTGGTTCCCACTTCAATTACTATTAATAATTACTAGCGCATAGAATGATAAGTGAGGAGAAGATATTTATCTTAACATTCACAGAGCCTGGAGAACAGAACAAATAGAAACTCTGCGCAACAGTACAGACAACGAGACCCATACGGAGAAGATAGCCGAAATAAAAGACGATCTTGCGCTTCGTAAAGCGCAAATATCTGATTTACAAGAAAAAATATTAACTGCTGATCAGGGTAAATAATATTATTTTATAGAACATTTAAAAAAATAAATGTGGCGGGATTTGAAACCGCGCCTCTTGAAACCCGTCCAAGCCATTAATTATTAAACCATACTAGCCATTAATTGAAATTAATTGCAATGTGAAATCACACACTCTTGCAACGTTGCGGATAGTTTATTCATATTTCACGAAGTCCCGAAGGCTCGGGTGCAAAAAACGACAACGACTAGAAGACACCTGAGTTAAAGTGTGCGTTCATACTTCTCGCCTCGCCCAACCTCAGTCAACTTCAAATAATGTAGTGAGCTCTTCATATTCCATATTGGCGACCGATTGCAATATTAAAATAAACGAAAATTATTAGGCACACGCATGCGACTTTAGTTGTGGGTTCGATTCCCACACGGGGGAATGAAACATTTATTATGTTTACTAAGCAAATCGCGGTGTTGTGTCCTGCCACTCAAATAGGCCTCAGACATTCGGCGTCAAGTGTGGAACAGTGTCAATACTAGATTCCATCTACATCTACTCAGTAATTCGAGATGCAGCATGAAGTGAAAGTGAATAAGAAGATATATACACAAAAATACTAAATTTAACTTACATTATTCCAGATAACAAATCCCACATCCAATGGGACAACATTCAATCCATGGAAGAAGCAAAAGTTGCACTCAAATATCTATTCGATCTACTAGTGGACGCCAAACGAGAATTACAAAACCAAAGCGAAAAAGGCTTCCAGGCAAGATATGAAGAGGTGAAGGAATCATATGACAGGCTATTGCTGGAATCTGAGAATAGCAAGACTGAGCTTGAACAGGAATTAGCGTCTGTTAAATTGCAAAAGGAACAGGAGGTATGATTTTTTCGATTAGTCAGACGTTGCTTATACTTAGATTATTGAATTTGGAATAAACACTCCGACTCCTTAGGGTTGGACATCCTAAAATATATACACATCTGCTGCACTAATAAAAATAGTATAGAAAAGAGGTTTCTGTTAAAAGTTACTTTATTCTTTGTTTTCTAATCATTATTAGACACAACCTAATGACCTCATGCATTTATAACATCAAAAATTACATTTCATAATTATTTTTTGTTGTTCATTAAAACTGAATTTACGTGAACAGGTAAGCGCCCTGGTAGCGCTGCATCAAGACATCGTAAACCGCGGAGACCGATGTGAGGTGTGCAAGGTTATACATAGCGTCATGCAACGCCAACAAGAGAAACTCGACCTAGTGGAACAAGAAAATGTATGTATTTTGATATTGTTGTTGTTTTGTTTCTATTTTTTAAATTAGCATTACATTGTGTAAACACAGCCATGTCTCAGGTTAGGGATAGAAGTGTTAAGTAATTATTCCCCCTGAGTGAGGATTGAACTCGCAATCATCGCGTTTACTGTTCTAATGATAATGTAGTTGATGTACCTAGTTGAATCTACATTAAAGTGTATTTTGAGATTTATTTCTACAAATTAAAATAATTGCCTTGTTACTTTATTATTGTATTAGAATTTAATAAAACTATAGCAAATATATGAACTTAAAGAAACAATCGCAAAATTAGTTTTATTTTTCCATATTGAATACAATAAAAACTGTATATTTAATTTTGATTGTCACACTCATATAATTTGCATATTTATATTACAGATAAAGTTAGCAGACGAGCTCGAAAAACTCCGAAATGCAGGCATTGATGATTTAAATAGAAGAGTGGAGAATACGGAGGATGACTGCGAGGACCTGCAGGAAGACCCCGACTGGCCCGCTACACCGTTTTGTAAACGTATTCAGGTATGAATATGAGCTCTTCAAGGGGCAAAGGGATAGTATCTGCCTGTCTCGATTATGTCTATCTACTCTATATGGAGTAAAGTGTGAAGCTAACACATAATAAGTATTTCAACAAATATATCAAAGAAGACAAATTATACAGATAAGAAGAATTCTATTAAGATTCTTGTAACGATTGTGTTTTCATTACATATTTGAGACAATTTTTATAAGTATGTTACAATTTATTAAATTGTAACGTAAATATCAATAGCAATACAAACTATAATAAAACAAATGTTCCAGGCGCAAAGATCCAGTTTCGGAATGAAGTTGACATCGGACGAATCAGACGCAAGCACCTCAGTGGCAGCGCAAGCGACCGTCAAGCGGGTGATTGTCTGGGAATATTGTATCTGTAGAGGCTATTGTTCCACAAAAAACTGCAGCTGCGTGAGAGCAGAGAAGGATTGTGGAAGTTCCTGCAAGTGTAAGCCGGAGTTGTGCGTGAATAAACATCCTCGTGTGTCCCCTGAAACGGTGAGTTTGATTTATTATGTATGCTAAATTATGTGAAATTAGAAACGTTAATTTTAGCTTACTTGTTATTTTGATGTTTAAGTTGTGTTAAAGTATCATCTAAATCTGTTTAGTTGTTTTTACGTGAATGTGGAATAAACATCAATCCATCCTCACAAACTAATATTTATAACATTAGTATACTATAATTTTAGGATGTCTCGTTTCGTGGCGTGTGTGTGTGTCTGTTTGTGTGTGTGTAGGGGGTTCGATACAGATCCCTGGGATTGATTATATTTAAAATACTTTATTACTCTGCTCTGGTAGACAAAGCGTGGTGTGGAGGTCCGCCAACTCGTCGCGCAATGTTTCGAAAATTTAAGCTGTAAGCAACAGTATGAAGATAAAAAAAGTTAGCAACGAAGCCACAACTTCTTTTCCTTTCGGCTTTCCCTTTGTAATATTAATCTTACTAACATTTCTTTTCTTTACATTCCAGCCTCCCAGTGCAGAACATTTTCGACATCCAACGTCACTATTCCCCGACAGACGGTAAGCCTACTATTTCAAATATCCTCGAATATTACTAGAATAAGTATGAAAATGCCCAGTTTTCAAACATCGCAGGAACCAGAAGAACTACTAAAGTTTATTAAATAGAGAATTAAAAAGAAACAGTCTTGTAAGCAATGTTATTAACATATGCATGTAAGTTTTGTGCTAACAACATATTTCAGTATAGAAAGGATGGATCGAAGCATAATGTGGTCTCGATTGTTTTAAAATATTTGATGAACCTGGTTAATTTATTATACTGTAGGAATCATTTATAAAATTCATCATTACACATATACTTTTTTAGTTCAATTTTGTATTTAATTTATTTATAGTAATAATAAACAATACAACGCTATATAAAACTGTATAATCCGTATTACCTTCATTCTATTGATATATTTCTTATATGAAAAAAAATATATATATCATTAAAAAAAGATATTGTAAAACTTGCAAACTGTTCATTTTTGTTAGATTGCAGAACTATCATTTAAGTAAGCAGTTTTCTTTCGTCTTAGATATCTTATTTAATTAGTTATTGGAAGTTTTTTAGGTTATATTGTAGTATTACTTAATTAATTTTTAATTTGCAGACAATCCCGTAATGCTCCTGCAAATTTAAAGAAAAAAAGTTATTTTTTCCCATAAGTTGCTGCAAATGGTGTCGTTAAAAATAACCTAGTGAAGGTATAAACAGCAGTGACATGTTTTTACTTTATTTATTTATATTATTATAAAATTAATTTTAATCGAAATTATTTTTGTTTTAGATGGAATAAAACATTATTTTTTATCAATAAGTTTAATTAATTAAAGTATATTTAGTATTTTATCCTTGGTATGTTTAATTTAATGTGGTAGATCTCTAAATAAATTTATTCTCATATGTGTGTGTTTTATTATGCCTGGTTATATAATTTTGAATAAAAGACAGAAGTTATCTATTATAGATTATTTACACATTTTAAATTATTTACGTGAATATGAAGTGCGAAGAATATTAAAAGTAATATTTTCTGATAAACACTATAAAGAGTTATCATTGATAAAAATTGGAACTGACGGACGGTACTGTAGTACTGTACTGTAGTACGGTACATACTTATTTTTTCTAACATGAAGTTAATGCTGTTAGGCTTATTGGCGTTTACAGTTAATCGTGTCTCTGAAGAAATGCAGGCACTATGTGGCTGCCTGTGGGGAAGTCGACGACTGTAAGGGGCGGGACCTGCGGGACCCGAACCTTGGCTTGCGGTCGTCGAGCGTACTGGGAGAGTATACATACTAATGCTAACAATAAGTATAATATTTTTAATTCGATGGTCGCCAACATCCATACAACGTTGAACAGACCGGTTCTCGTCCGATCACCGAAGTTGGGCAACGTCGGGCGCGGTCAGTACTTGAATGGGTGACCACCTGGGAACACCGCGTGTCGTTGGTTTTTTTGTTATTTTAAATAAATCTTTAATCTACTAAAAGACTTCTGTCTCTCAACTATTTTTTTTATTTCGCACTCTATGCCGCAGATAGCAGAGTAAGCAGAGGGAACCCGCGAACCTAGTATTAAGACGATCGGTTCCCCATTCCCACGTTTCCGTTTCAATTAAATACAAATAACTTTTAATTTTGTAACTGAGAAAATCTGTAGAAATAATTCCTAAAATGTATGATTAAATAAAACATTTTTCATCAACATTTTACTATAGTTTATTCATTTTGTTATATAATTTAAGAATTTGTGACAATTTACTAAAACTATATATTTATATAAAGATGAATTTATAATACAGAAATAAATACTCTTAATCAAGATTAAATAAAGTAAAACTAACATATTTTGCGACACGTATTTAAATTGAATACTACATAATAAATATGACAGTATGTAATTAACATCCATTATTTAATTTTTTTACCATTTTCATTTCCCCGACCTTTCGGTTTTCTTAATGTAAGCTGTACCAGGCGTAGTGTGCGACAGTAATAAGTTTTAAGATACTCCGTTCCCCACCTGAGTGACGGATCTTAACGTCGCTCTTAATAAGTCGAGTAATTTATTTCTGAGCGTGGGAATCAAACCCACAACCGTCGTGTTTACTTTCTCACTAAAAACTAGCCTCGACTCACTACCTCCACCGGTGACAAGACAGCTGGCTTGTCTTCGACTAAATAATTGTGAATCGTGAGTGTAATTCAACAATAAAACGTAGTTAGCCACTGCCACTAAAAGCTATAATATATTATATAGTATTTAGCTTACAAAATAATCTAAGATAAAATTGAAAACAGTAAAAATAATATTTATTAAAACAGATATATCTTAAAAATCAATATAAAGATGATGATGAGATGTTTTTAGTCAGTTTAATAAAAAAAATATTATATAAATTGACTAAAACCTTATATAAAGTGGAAATTAAATTTTACGTAATATTAAACATATTAGAACTAAAAACAACATTGATGTCTATCCTTTGTAAAATGTACTTCTATACAAGTCTATTAATGTGTTATTTCAGTGAGTGAACCAAGCACACGTGCCGCCTCTCAGAAGACATCGTACAATCCTCCAATGTCTTTTCGTCCGTCAAGCACACCTGAAATTAATTAAAAAATCTTTAATTACTTCGTTGACACACACCTACAAAATACTATGCACTATATGTTCCAATATTTTAACGGAACGGAGTGTTTTAACACTAGGTTCCTACTGGCCACCATGCTGAGTGCGAGATATAGCGTGAAGCCGATTACTTATTATGGAAGTATTAGATTATTTTAATAGATACTGTTCCAAAAAGTTCCAAGGAGCCCTAATCCAGGTTAGTAAATAAATTACAACACCTGCAAATCTCTCATTCGGGAGTACATCGTCGGGTCTGTACACTTGGCAGCTATCGCCTCGGTCTTCCTTGTCACGTTATGTTCGTGACGATCTTCTTCCTTGAGGGCGGTAAAGCTTTTAAGTAGCTCCTTGAAATTATAGATCTCGACTGAAATAAAACAAGATGGCGTCTATACTGAGGAGATCCAAAAATATATAGTGTATAAAATATCACTTTCAAAATGATAGTGGAAAATAAATATCTTATAATGTTATTGTAAAATTTATTAAAGATGTATATCCATTTTTAAATTAATACACAAATGAGTGTTCTTTCAATATTTGAACAAATTAAAATTATAAATTATTTTAAAATAATATTTACCTGAATTACATTTCATTGAATGCATAGTTGAAATTGAATCGCCAAAGCTTTTCTAAAATATAAAATTTATGTTAGAGGATGCAAATGTTTTCATGTCAGTGTGAAACTGGTGCAGTTAAAGATTTTTCTTGCCATTTAAGAATGCGTTCAGATTTCAGTTCAGCTTATCTACAGCAAATTATGTTACTAAATCTTTAATACATAAGTTTTTATGTATTAGTTAATTTATCATTTGCCCAGTTATTTTCATTTAATTTCAAAATTAACTTAATACAAATATAACATACCTATGTACGAGTATGTAGGAGATTGTTCAACGCAAACGACTCTTACTGGACCTGAGGGCTGAGAACTATTGTGGGTTAATGCAAGCACTCCCAAAAGAATCCAATCATTCGACAATCGTGAACTTCCTCCTTTTTTTAAAAGCAAACCCTCACCCTCCTTCTCCTTCTTCACTCTCACGCGTCACCACTTTATTCAAGGCATAAGTATGACGAAGGTGGATGGCGGGAGTTCTTCAGTGGGATGGAAGTAAAACAAGCGTTATGCAACTATGTTTATGTTCGCTTTGTTTACAAAATTGTCAACATCGTACAATCGATACACCCGCTATTTTATAATCGTTATAAAATAAAATTACCCACTTTTACAATTTATATTTATACACGTTCCATTTCTCGATATAAAATAATTATACTTAAAAATAATAAAAGTACTATACTTTATATGCTAATACAAAATTATTTTAAATTATTATGTATATTATAATTATCATTATAAATTATTATTGTTAATATATCATATTGAAATACAAGACAGATTATAAATATAGCGGGTGGTATAATCCGAGGATTATATTATCTGTTATTTAAGCCTCCACGTTATTGGTCAAATAAAAGTCAAAACACAATCTCTTAAAATTATGTCAGCCAATCGTAATTCTGCAATAATCAACAATTAGTGTCTTTTCGATCGTTTCCTGTGAAGCGGAAGGCTCTGGCTAACACTATTGTTCAAATCATCTATAATGTAATTTCCGTTCTAATCGATCCCATCGACTTGTATATATATTGTATGTATTTAAGTGCGGGGTTTGGGGGTCACTATGTACATAAATGTTTGAATGAGGTATAAAGAAGAGATTAAAAAAAGAAATTTCTGGAAAAAATTGTTCCTCAAATTTTATGAAGTACAATGCTATTTTGTTTATACAGAATCTTGAGTAGATCAGCTCAAGCAAGGCAAAAATGTAATAATATATAGACACACATAGCATACATACAGCACACAGCAGGGTAGGCAGAGGAACTCCGTTCCCCACTTTTTGCCGAATTCTGGAAGTTCGCTGTTAAGTGGCAGAACTCAACGCCGCGCTTTGCCTCAACACATAAATAAATATTTCATTTCCTCGAGTGGGGATCGAACCCACAACCGCCGCGTTACAGTCACACCCTTGTTCCGCTGCGCCACGACGGCCATCGCATATATATAGAAGTAAATATTATAGCAATAGGAAATAGCTTCTTACATGACGCTTAAATATGTAAACAGACTTAGCCTCACGTATTTTCCAAAGACCACCAGCCTCAACCGGAAGGATACAAAGTAAAGCCTAAATCTAGAATAAAAATGAGTAAATTAAAAACAATTCCTTTTTAATCACATTTATTTGAATAAAAACGCATTTATTAAACATTAAGAACATTTATTTTAAATAAACTGTCAAAAATTCCTAAAATTAGGACACACTTTTTTTGAATAAAAGTAAATTTTAATTAATTAAAATGTAGGACCCACGATGTCGATATCCTAGAAAAAGCACATAAATGAAATTATAATATAAATATTTGTTAAATTCATTTACCAGGTACTTTTCAAATAGTAAAAAATATAATTAATAAGCATCGACAATTTTAATAAACAAATTGAGGTTTTTTATTTTTTGGCATCATAGTAGGCGATAATATTATTATTATAATTATGTTTCTCTTTAATAATTCACGGCTTCAAAAGTAACCGGTCCTTTGGAAGGCTTGCGTGGGGACACAGGTCCAACACGTAGAGGTCCAACGTCCCCTACTATGACGCATCAGCCGGGGTCCATCTCTGGGCGACCACGGGTAATTGCCCAGAGATGATCGCCGGTTAATGCGTAGGGACTATAGAAAGTGTGGAAATCTAAACTAAGTCTATGGAATGGAATATGAATGGACTGGCTACTGGGCTATTGAATGAGACTAACGGACTGTGACTCGCCTCCTAGTGGGATTGGCATCGGTGTGCTCGGCTAATTAATAATTATAATCATTATTAAGATTATTATTATTATTGTACATCGGACGGCCGAAACGAGTCGATATTATTTATACAAATAAAGCTACAGCGAAAACAATTAAACACAATTAATATTTCCCCACTTATTTAATTTCTTGTTTTTTTTATTTTAATGTAAACATTAAACGATTCTGTCACATGCTATAAAGAAGTTTTAAGAGTAATTGTGTGTATAATTGGCACGAAGAGAAGAGAAGCTAATCTAAATAAAACTAGTTCACCTTGTTGATACCATCTTAGATTTAAGGAGACAATACATATTACTAACTATAATTAATAAATACTAGAACATTATAATTAATAAGATTTAGGTATAGAATTATATCAAGAATATCTTTTTCGAGTAGACTTATTAATATAAGTAAATAAATACCACAGTATAAAAATGTTCAGAATGAAGTATATAAAAGCTCTAAATAATTTCCGAAAATAATAATCATATTATAGGCCAACCAATTGTTCAATATACATAAAAATATAATTTAAATAATTGAATCGTTATATAGTTCTTTTAGGATTTAATATTAACTAAACTTAAACTTAACGATTTAATATTAGATATTTTTAAAAAGCAAACTAATATTATAATTGACAGATTTAATTATATCATATTTATTTGTACGGACGGTAAATAATGAATGTAATTATCTGCATATTGAATAAATAATACATTAATTTTTTTTTTTGACAAACCATGTCTGTTTTTTTTATTTGGCCGCAGTACGCAGGCTCCCGACTTTAAATAAATTGCTACGTATAAAATACGTATGTGCGTAAAATAATCGGATTTAAAGTTAAACTTATATGATACACTAATATATTTAATAATAAAAAGAAGTGAATAAACTCAAATAAATATCATTTTATATGTTTTTTTTTTATTTTATAAAATAATGTACAAGAAAAGACAAGTGTTGACAAGCACTGCACCCTGCTTCCTTGCTTGTACGTATATAATTATGAAATCTATACTAATATAATAAAGCGGAAGAGTTTGTTTGTTTGTTTGTTTGTGTGTTTGTTTGTTTGTTTGAACGCTAAGATCTCTGGATCTACTGGTCCGATTTACATTGTTTTTGTTTTGTATGAAAGCTGCATTCTTTAGAAGTGCTATAGGGTTATATAACATTACATTACACATATAAACTAATATATTTTAAAGTACTTTCTAATTTGACATGCAATTTATTCTGCCATGTTAATAACAACCGTCGCGTCGCTACGCAACCG
>DWNA01001831.1:0-13304 GCA_018249835.1 Heliconius besckei
ATTAATAAATTGGAAGACTGATTTAAAGAAGGGCTTATAAAACGAAAACAAATCTATTTTATATATTTTTTAGGGTTAATAGGTACGTCTCTTTTTTACTAAACTAAAAAAATAAATAAAAACCCACACGCTACTTTCTTCGTAAGACATCTGAATGTGTAAACTCAATTCTATTAAGATAATACTTAAAAATAATAAAAAATAAAATATTTTTGGCATAAAAATGGCACAAGTGTTTCTTTGGTGCATTTCAGTTTGGCGTTAGTATTAGACAACAACTCAAAAGTTTTCGTTGAGCAATAACCTTAAATTATACATTTAATAAATACCGAGCATAGCTCATCGTATGTCATAGTTTTTTTGGTAAACATATTAGTTGGTGGTAGAAGTGATGTTCCTTTCTATTAATATTATTTTGATATTATGAGAAAATGCATTATCTTGGAATTTTATTTGGAAAATAAAATTTTTAACGTTAACGTTTTTCTAACGTTATGTTAGCATATTTTTTTTAATTTGGAAAAACATACATAGCTTAATTAATGAGCACGTTAATATTATAAAAAATAAATCTACAGTTAAGTTAAGTAAAATATATTTTATGGCCGATTGAAATAAAATTTCTAATATCGAATGTTTAAAAACATAAATAAACTTTAAGACTTAACTATGTTGAGACATATTACTAAGTAACAGCCTTCCCGACATACTGGTACGCAGATCGAAAGATTGAAATACGAATGAAGTAAGGAGATTTCATTTGAAAAGTTTATATCATATAAAATATTTCGCATTGAAACTGTCTCAGCCTAACAATAAGTATCGATTACAATTACATAAACTGCTTATTGCGGTGTCATTATATAATTTACAATTAATTTTAAATGAAAAATTGTAATTTAATTTTCCTGAATTGATGCGAATCTTTTGCTATCACATATTCCAGTATAATTTATTTAGCTACCAAAAGAGTTAATCCCTGTAGGGCTTGCAAATCGCGAACCTGTGGTTCATGTGTTGACTGTAAGAACCGGAATGGGAGAACTTCTTCAAGCATTTGCAGCATTGAAACGGTTTCTCCCCAGTGTGCAACCGCTTGTGCTCGGTCAAGTGGTGTTTGTGCTTGAAAGCCTTAGGACACTCCAAGCATTTGTAAGGGCGTTGGCCTGAAATACAATATATAAGTTATTATAAATTTGACTGATAAGAAACCTTATTAATATATTAGGCCTTAGGCCTAGGTTTACAATTACTTAAAAATTTAAAAACAATTAGCTACTCGTTAGTGTTATAACCTTAAAATAATGCTATAATGCAAAAATACTAACCTGAATGCTCGTATTTATGTCGCGCCAGGGAACTCTGTTTAACGAATGTTTTGTCGCATTGGTCGCACACGAATTGACCTTCACTCTCCTTGAAGTCATTTCCAACCTTTAATTTGCTTTTCTTAAGTACAGACGTTTCATCATCAAATTCGTTTTGCGTTTGCTCTTCACCCCAAGATGGACGATCGTAGGATGGGCTGGAGTCTTGTCTAATTTCGGCGGCGTGCATGTTGAGAAGCGGGGAGCGGCCGTTTGTCATGTCGTTGTATTGTAAAAGTTTATCCATTGGCATCATAGGGTTTAAAGGCATTTTTTGAGATAGTAATCTCTTTTGTCCACCAATCGATTCGCCCGGCGAGGGCGACAAACGAAAATCAGTGAACGAAGACGACGAACAATTGGAATGTGGATACGTATTCAGATAATTAGAACGGTGCGGTGTTGTGCTCCGTGAAGATTTTTGGCTTAAATTAACAGCCTCCTCTGAATCAGAATGTGTAACTGATATGCTGCATGGCGGCGATGGTGCAGGGCTTGATGTGAACGAAGCGTTGGATTTCTTTGTAGATAAGTCCAACGGTTGGTCCGACATTGCTATAGCCTGAGTCATTCTGCGAACTCTAGCTCTATTATTTTGGAACCACACCTGTACCACTCTATTATCTAAACCAATCTGTTGGGCTATCTTTTTAAATTCTTCTCTGTTTGGACGTGGGTTAATAGCATAATGTTCTTTTAACACAGTTTGTTGTTCTTCACTTAATGCGGTACGAACTCGAATTTTTCTATCACTGTCATGAAGAGATGCTTTATCATCGCGATCATCTTTGCTGAAATCTTCATCTTCACTTGCACTTACGCCACTCTGTATAGCTCGCATTTCAGCTTCTAATCTGTTTAGGGCAACAGTTTCAGCAACTTGAGCCGCAAGACCTTCATGTTTTCTGAAGATATTTCCACAAAGCGTTTTTTCGTGTTCTAGCAGCCCATTTTTATCGTTGAAAGTCAAGTTACATTGTAAACAACGTTGGATATCTTCAGGCTCCTCCTTTATAGATACATTTGGTGTTAAAGGCGATTCTATATTTGGATAAACACTCCCAGAGACAGGAGATAGCTTGTCCATATTGGAACTAAAAAAATGTTTTGTGACAGATGCGTTAACCGACTCTAATATGGTGTTGAACCCAGCTTGCTTGTTTTCGACGCCGTTATTAACAGGGACGGAATCATAAATACGAGATGGCGATTTTGGTTCATAATCTCGCTCTTCTTGTTCTTTTTTAATGGAAATGTTATCTTCTTCCTCAATATCCATAACTAATTCCGCACTACCCTCCGATCTCTTGTCGTCCTCCTCAGTGACTTCCTCTATTAAATCTTCTGGATCTGCTGAAGGAGGGCCCATATGTTTCGGGCTTGGGTCCTCTAATTTCCTTTGATGATATTGTTGGGAAGCCAATTCGAAAAGTTGGCTCAACGATGTTGAGAAACTATAGGGTGCAATGCCGTTAGCTGGGCTCATGGGCATACCGGGCATGTAGAATGGATTTATGCCAGGCTGACCTAACGGCAGTCGATGTAAGTTATTTTCTTGGTTTGACATTGTCGCGAAAAATGCAGCTGTAGCATCACTGTACTTTGGTAATATTGGTAAGAAGGAGTTACCATTATGACCAATATTATTATTTAATTGAGATGCTACCATTGCGTTCGCTCGCTTTCGTGAAGGACTGCGATCGGGATTTAGTGCAGGGTTGTTGGGCTTTATTCGTCCCATTTTTAAATTCATTACAAGACACTTTTTGGAGGTCATATGTGAGGAATACGACCCAGAATGGGAAAATTTCTTCCCACAGTTTGCGCATTCGAAGGGTTTCTCACCGCTATGTATCCTTAAATGCTCTTTTAAATGATGTTTAAACTTAAACGCTTTATCGCAATCGTTGCATTTGAACTTGCGAAGCTCCTTACTTTCATCATGGCTGATCATATGCCGTTGCAGGCGATACACATTCAGGAAGCTCTTGTGGCAGATTTTGCAAGTCTGTTGACAAATATTTTGTCAGTGAGATTAATTAGTTATGCAATATTTATACTAAATAAGACCAAAGAAAATAAAATATAAGAAAGTAAGTATGGGATTTATGTTAACTAAATCATCTTTATAACTAGCAAGACTTAAGAAAAACTAATATAAACAGTAATAGGCCCTATTCACCAAACGTGGGTGTATATTAAAATGGGCACTGACATATTTGATGTTATCCACCTGTGTGCTGGGCGTGTGCAGCGTCTCGTGGCGTTCGAGCTGGTCGCGCGTGGGGTAGGCGCCGCGGCACTGGCTGCAGGAGAAGGGCCCGCCGGGCCCCAGCGGGGAGCCGCCGCGGTCGTCCTCCTCCTCGCACGGCTTGCTGTCAGCACCTCCACCAGCCACTGGCCGGACTGTTGACAATAAGAACACCTTTAAAAACCCAATATTTTAATACTTTTTTTATATTTCACACTGTATCCCGAATACAGCAAGCGGAAGGACCTACTGTTAAGACCTTCCAGTCCTTATTTTCCGCCGATTTTTAAGATATAGAGGTGTTGAGTGGCGGAATTCAACATCGCCCTTGGTCTTGTTACCAGAGGAAATGAAAATATTAAATAATTCGCACGCTCTATTACCAAACTATAATTCTATGCAATTATCATTGGGTAGGGAAAATTTATTTAAAACTCCTTAGACAGATGCTAACAACATAAATAGTTTTATTGTAACAAGCTTACACAAATTTCGACTTTCAACTTAGTAGTAGTTACAGTTGTATGTTGAGCAGTTTCCAAGAGGTGCAGGTACATATCCCGATACGTTAAAATTTTTAACTATTTCTTAGTGAATATACAGGCAATGGTTGTGTGAAAATCTATTTATAAATCATTTTTATTTAAAAAGAAGAAAAAAAGATATCTATTAATATAATATCCATATATATACATTCATAAATACCTAATAATGTACGTATAAAAACTATATCTTAACACGATATCAATGACAAATTATGTGAAAAACGTAGTGGCGTGATGACGACGGTGCTTTAATTTTTATACAACAAATAAGAATATTATCATATATTAACAAAATACTTATATTTTTAAGATAAATTCTTTTAGGTATACCTACTTAAAAGATAAACTGATTGTTAGAGATCTGCGACCTCTCTTTATCGTACCTGGTCGGGCGACGACCTCTACTCCGTTAATGAAACTATTTCATATACTTAAATACTAAAACTTAAGTAATGTTTTGTTTAAATCTGCACTTTTGTGTAAGATTTAAGTTAATTAAAAGAAGAAAGAGCGAACGGCGCGCTCTATGTTATATCCAACAGAAGAAATGTCAATAATTAATTTCATCAAGTGAGAACTGAACCATCCACCACCTCTTACACGACAGCGCCACGAGGATATCCAGATAGTTATAATTTGATTAATTTGTAAATAATGCAGGATTTAGCAGAATAGGTAGTAGGTATGCCTCATGGGCGTACTAGGGATTTTTTTAGGGAGTTGGCTGGACTTAAGGTTTTAACAGATTGGTTCGTGTAAATATTTTATTAATTTGCAATAAAAATTTCTGGTATGGACGTATGGCTATTCTGGGGTGGACACTAACATCCCGACCCTCGTATTCCTTATGCATGGCCTCCACAAATAATACGTCTAACGCAGGAAGAATACTTAAACATCAATGAGTGCTATATTGCAATGTTACATAAATTATAATTATCTATGTATATGCTGAGGTATAGTAAAACACAGCGTTAACCTCCGCTATTCAATACGAAATTAGGCAGAAAAATAATAACGGATTACCTAAACATACTACCTACACTGCTATATGGAGAGATACGTCACGAACAGAAAAAAACCCAGTTTTTATAGCGCAATTCCAAAGCAATTATCTTGAGAGAGCAACAAAAACAAACATTAAATTCTAAATCAATTGTCATAACATCGTTTTAAAAACGCGAGTGGGCGAGTAGGTATAAATCAAGCGGTAGGTAGGTAGGTACAACACTTATTAATTAGGTTTCTATCCGGTAGTGAACAGCGCTCGCGTCCCGCTGACGTGACGACTTGGCGCCAGTATCTTTTCTGTGCCTTTTTTTTATATTTTTGTTTTCTAAACGTTTGTGTATATTTATTTATATTTTTGTCTAACACTCTTGCTGAGTGTGGCGATATTTAAACTTAACTTTATTTATATATTAAATTAGTGTTTCTAGTGTTAACTGGTGAGGCCAGTCGTAGGCAGCAGGCGCAGGGGCAAACCTGTGACCGTAAACGTGACAGGTTGTGGGTTCGATTAGAACATTTTCTCGCTCTAATAACGAGGCAAAGGATCCAGAATTCGGCGGGAAGAGGGGAAACGAAGTGTCTTACCCACCGGCTGGTCTCAAAATGCAATTTGTTATTATGTAGGTAAATGTGGCTTATGTCAAAGGAAAACAATTATATTGATAAAAATACCAGCTTTACGGTTTTTCCCGTATAGTAGAGTAAGCAGTAGTGTAACAGAGCGAAGGAATGATCAGAATTTAAATATAATCTTTCCACTGAGGGAGATTCAAGCCCACAACACCGGCAGCGGTACAGCATCAGAGAAATCCCACTCGGAAGAATGAATCATTTTCACTTCCTCGCTCTAGTATCAAGACAAAGCGCGGCGTTGACCGCCACTCAACACTCAATGTCTCGAAAATTTGGCCCATCGTGAACGGACTTTCTACTTTGCTATAAGCGGGATACAGCGTGAAGCTAAAAATATATATACACATATTATTATGAATCAAACACAGCTTTGAATATATATAATACGACTAAAATGAAGGTAATATTATATGCAGGTAGGTATAATAATAGGTATATAAAGAGATAACGAGCCCAAGGGTAATAATAAAATACCAATTTTCCTGTTATTAGTTAGTTGCTCTTAAAAATAAAATACTTTGAATTCCAAACAAAAGGCACATTTAAACGCGTTGTGGTTACGTTCATAATAATATAATATTCTTTGCGGTAAAGAGATTGTTATATATTAAACAAAATTAAATTTTCAGTTTCGCGGGATTGAGTTCCGCCACTCAATGGGCATTGGCTTAAGAATTCGGTGAAAATCGGGGAGCAGTAGGTTCCCAGGAGCCTTTTGTCTACGTCGGTATGTGAGGAATACAGCGTGAATTGAAAAATAACGGTTACAGTATATAATCTATTTATTTGATACTTAAAAGTAATGACTTGGATATCTGTTATCCATAGGCAGAGGAAACCTGTTAATCTAGTGCTAAGACACTCCGTCTCTCATTACCATATTTCCGTTCCCTACTTTCCGCCGAATCATATAGGCATTGAGTGCCTTTTTACCAGAGCGAGGAAACTGAAATAAATATTTTATTTCTTTAAGTGGGAATTAAGCTAACAACCTGCACTTGCATTCACACACTTGTGGGCACACGGGCTCTACTGGTAAGTGCTTGCTAAAAGTCTATTTCAATAGAAAATATCTTAAATTTGTTTTTAATTTAAAACATATCTTCTAACTGCTATAGTTAAGTAAAGTAGTTAAATTTAACAATGAAAATTGGTTAGTTATTAATATGAACTTCAGCCATTTGCCGCCCTGTCGGTGCACCGGTATTGAAATTTGGAAAATATGATCTCGTTAACCGCGCTCAAATACAACGAACTCTGTTCTACGATAACTAACCTGCCGTGTTACAACGTTATTGATATTAAATTTATTATAGAACTAAGGTAGAAATTATTACAGTGGGTAGTTAAAATTTTTATTGAACTAAGGTAGAAATTATTACAGTGGATAGGTAAAAAATATTAAAGAAATAAGGTAGAAATTATTACAGTGAGTAGTTAAAATTTATTATAGAAATAAGGTACAAATCATATGGTAGATAGATAGGTTATGTAGTGGATTTACTTTAATTATTAGTATGGTTTTTGGTCTTTTTGGTTATATCAGAATAGTCTAGTCATATCTATCTATATATATAAAAGGACTTGTCCTCACTGACTGAGGTAAGACGCGCGCACAGCCGTAACCGCTGATGGTAGAAACGTGGAATTTGGACAGATGTTTACTTTCGTAACCTGGACATCCACTAAGAAGGGATTTTGTAAAATTTTAACCCTAAAGGGGTCAAATAGGGGTTGAAAGTTTATATGGAAAAAAAAAATCGGCATCGATTTTTATAAAATTTTAAATTTAGATTATTAACTTAATAGTTACTCTGGTTTCAAGTAATATATAAAGCACTATTAATAGGATATCGCTATTGTTCATCTATTTTTATAGATATATCTTTTATATATTATTCAAAATTAAATAGGCGAAAATGTTTCGAATAACATATTTTAACTTATTTTTATACTATAATCAAATTATTCAGTTAGACTTATAAAAAGATATGGAATGTTTGCTATTAGACAACAGATGGCGCTAGTAGTGGCGTTGCGAAACACTAGAAATACCTATTAATGTTTAAAAACAATTGATATTAATATAATATATCTATCTTTATTTATAATAATATTTATAAAAGGATATAATTTTTTTACATATTTAAGTGCAACAAAAAAACTTACTTTTCTCTGGTGTAAAAATTATTAAAATTGTGTTTTCTTTCAAACTTATGAAGAATGATGGTGGATGAATCAAAAAAGATAAGTGTGGTTACGTCTAGCTCTTTTACGTATTTTTTTATTATTTATGCTTAGCGAACAAATAATAATAAAAAAAGAGTTAAGTAATTAATAAAATCAAACAAAGATAAAGTATGTAAGATATATTCATTATTAATTTCTCAAAAATATAAATTAAAAAAAATTATATATGTATAAGTCGTATTTATTGACGGTAGAAGTTATGTAGGTACTAGTGCAAAGAATTTGTTCATTAAACAAGCAGAGCGAACCTAGAGTTAAAACACTTTGTTGCCCACGCACCACCCAATTTTTGCGACATTACTTATTTAAACTCAACGCTGTGCTTCTTACCAATGCATAGGAATTCAATTTTTTAACATATTATTACAAGACCGTATGGAAATCGAACCCTCAATCACTGCAGATAACCTACAAAATTCATACATAATAAAATAAACTTAATTATAATTTGTTTATTAATACTTCAATATATTGTTTTAAAATTCCCAGTTTTAATAATTTTACATTCCTTTCACTACAAAGTAATTAAAACAACAAAAACGACTATCATTACAACAAAGTAACATATCTAAAGTACCAACAACAAAATTTACCAATTCAAAGTAACACAACACACTAATATACAGTAACAACAGTTCAGGAATTAGTGCAGCTTATCAACATCACTCGCATACAAAACGAGGTAGAGCGGACGACACCTACGCACCAGTATCGGGGCGCACGGGCACCGGCGTCCGTTGATAAAACACACACACATATCACCCGCGTTTCCTATTGCGTTATAATAAATAATTACGCACACACAACTAATGATAAAGATGTAGAGTCGATCGTACTAGCGCTGATTGGCTGCACCTGTCTCTAAACACTTGTATAGAAAAAAGCAACTGCCATACTCTATGTAGAGACGATTGCCTATAGTTGTTACTAAATACTTCGTAGGTTGTGTTCAATTGTATAGCGTGCTCGCTCTCGTATTATTTTGTTCTCTACCATTTTAATTATGAGTCATTGGACAACAATTCTCGGTGTCTCCGCCTTTACCTCGCCCTATGAGTTTGGTGGTGAAACTCAGTCACAAGTATTTATATGGAACGATCTATTTTTATTTTAAACTTGAGGTTTAAATATGCTTTCAATAGCTTGTTGAGTCAATGTTTACGATATTTGTAAGACGCAATTAAATTGTAGGTACGTTTGTAATGGAGAATAGGTTGCTTGTTGTTTATTGTTAGTACAATATGTGGAAGTTAACTCTCTGAGTGTTGTGCTAGAGTAATTGAGTCATTTGGTTTTTTTTTTATTAATAAAGTAACTATTTCATATTTATCATTCTCTATAGAAATGTTTTTAATTATTTAATGCATCGATTAAGAAATTTAAAATTTAATTGAATCGCAAGTAGATAAGTGATCTAATTAAAACTGCCTAACTGTAAAAGCCAAAATCAATTTTCGAAATTGTAAAAAATTAAAGAATCAGCTTCACGCTGCATCCCGCACACAGCAGGGTAGGTAGCAGAGGGAACCTAGTGTTAAAACACTCCGTTCCCCATTCAAAATTGTTAACACAAGAATAGTACAATAAGTAGATTAAGATAATTGTGGCAGATTTTGAAAGCATGAGACAAATATGGAATATTTGATGCCACTTGGTCCTATAAAACAAAATAAATCAGTAAAAATAATGTATTAGTTAATACTTTACATTTTTCAGATTTATTTCATTATTATGATTTGTTTGGATAGGAGTAGCACAACGCTCTATTACCTATTTATTACCTATTACCTATTACCTATTTAAAAAAATATATATGAATAGATTTTCGTTGGTCCAAAAACAGAAGGTTTATGGTACTTAATCAAATTTAAATATTTTTAAAATAAAATTTTACAATATGATAAAATAATATTTTACAATTTTATAATTTTACAAATTATTTACAATATGTTAAAGTTCGCTATTTGACAAACTTAATTAAGTATAAGTATATTATCGACGTAAGTTATATCCGTCCATGTTATTTAATAAATTTATTCATACTTTGAAAAAATCTAACGACAGAGAAAAGGACAATATATAATTATTTGGAATATAATATTTAGAAAATGTCTCTACATTAATTTTAATATTGATTCGTAGATTATAAACTAAGCTTAACATCTATATCATCTGGGTCCACTTTAGACATTCAGCTCATAAGAATTAAAAAAAACAAACTGTAAATAAAAAATACGTTTCTTTTATAATTAATATCAACCACAAAGAAAAATTATGATAATTACAAATATTTATTAAACAATCATAATAAAATATTCATAGACATATAATTTTACATAATAAAGTTGATCTTTGAATTTTGATACCTATATAAAGTCGTAAAGGTACAAGAATTAAGACATCACCGGTAGAGACACCCCAAACACTGTTTATCAAGTAATTAAAGATTCCAAGTTTGTCGATATTAACGAAGCACTTAATGTTGTGTACAAACAAGTGATTAGTGGAGTATAGGCGCCTATCACTTCCACGAAATTTTCATTTAAAATACCTCTTTGCATTTAAAATAAATATTATTATAAGCAACTACTTAATATAAAACTTCAATAGTTAATGTAGAGTTCACGTTTCCTACAACGATATCGGTCATTACATTCCAACCGTACAATAAAAATCTCGTTATTTTTAATTATCATCAATTTAAATAAGCAGTAATCAATATTTATATTATAATTGTTATAATATTTAATTTTCATGTATTCACTAAGCATTTTCATACTCACAATTAGTCCATTTGTACACTTTTTGTTTTACAATTTTCATCTAATAACACACCACAAAGCTATATCTTATCTTTACTTAAATTTCAATATTTGCTTTAACTAATATTAAATTAATAAAATATATACTAATAATTTGTTCAGAGAGCAGCCCCCAAAAATTATCTCGTTATGTAAATAGCTAATTAACCGCACACCTCGCTCATTTACGAAACTTATGAACGATAAACTACGCAGTGGCCGATGTTATCTGTAGTGCGCTATAACTGGAGTTCATTGAGCAAATAATATCGAAATGACGAGCGTCACGGCTCTGAACCGTCTGAAGCGTACCGTCGATGAGGAAGAGATGACTCTACTTTCACTGATTTACTCTTGCGTACTCTACGAACTCCACTCTGTATGTAACACGCACTGACCACTACCGGGATTCGTTTCAGCGCAATAAACGACCCTATCACATTATCCACTCCAGACAGGCGGCGTTCAAAGAAGAATAAAATAAAAAGTAAAGAGAAAAGGCAAATGAATTAAAACAACATAATCATTTACGATTTAAGACGTTGGAAGAGAGCGGGGTTCCCCTCGACAAACGAAACTTTCTTTTAAGTCTGTGTATACCTGTTCCCGAATCTCAAGTGGATGAATTATATCCCGGGGGACTCGAGGGGAGATTACGAACACGAAGGTTATTTCTAATGAAGACGTGCTCGAGTTTTATTTTTAATGCGGCCGAGGTGATATCATTTTCACCTGTTTCAATTTTACAGTTTAAGTTAACTTTTTGAGGAAAACTTTTGATTTTTACGTTTTTCCTCATCCCGCACTCTCTGAATATTTCAACTTTGTATGTCTCAACTTTAATTCGGCACAATGTTAAGCTTAGGTGTTCATAACAAAATAAAATAAGATAAAGTTCAAGTATAACAAAATAATAGAGGAAAACACAGAAACAGGAGTGAAATATAAAAATATAAAAAGCGCAAATAAACATAAAAGGAAAAGAAGCTTACTTAAGGCAGCGAGCCGCCTGGCCGAGGTGGTGGACGTGGGGACCTGCTTACTCCTCATGTCCGCAAGCCAACCGGCCGCCAAGGATTCGTACCAACCGCCAACTCCCATAAGCGAGCTGTGCACTTTCATCTAGCACCGTTCACACCACTAACGAGTTAACTAGTCACGCGACGCACTAGCAAGTAGCACCGAGGCCTTCGAGCGGAGAGCGGAGAACGGAGGAAGGATATAGCGTAGAGCGTAGTGTCCTCGCGCTACTCACATCGGCAGGCGCCCCACACGTTGGCCAGGCTCCACAGGCGGTACGAGTAGCTGTCACCATAGCAGCCGAACATCTCATCGGTTCTCGCGACCATGGCCCGCACGTGTGGCTGGCGGCGCGGCGCGCGGCGTAGTGATGCCGGCCCGCCTCTCGCCCCGCCCTGCGCCCGCGCGCCGCGCCCCGCCGCCGCCACCCCCACCTATACTTAATTAACCGAGTCCCGCCACGCACCGCGCCGTGGACGCGACGCGCGGCCTGACGACGTGTGGAGCTGGTTTTTTTTGACCACCTTGCTCTACCTGTCTCTACATATTGTGTTTTACTTATATAATATAAAGAATTCTCAAGTTAACACCCTTATACTTTTAGGGTTGAAATACTTATATTTAATTTATCGACACATTATAATGGAAACAAAAGATTTTCTATATAAATTAATATATTTTTCTAAACAAATATTATTTAAAACGCTTACAATGTACACATATTCTTCATATACAATAAATTTTCTAGTAAACCTGAAGACTTAGTCTGAAGTTCGTTTGTTTGCAACTTTAGTAATGCCTCTTGTCGCTAGATGGCGCTGAGCGTTCTAAGGTCTTCATATATATAGAAGTAATATTGCTTAGATTAAGAATGATCAAGTGATTCGTCATTATTTTATCTTCGTGGTAAATTTTAGTTGACCACAAATTTTTATTACTTAAAGTTAAATTTATTATAATAATATTTAAAAAAATTAAAAACAGCTTAACGCTTTTTCGTTACTACAAGGACAGACATGGTCAGACCACGGAAGAAACCTAGTTTTAAATGTTAATACAGTCTGTTCACCACACATTGCGAAATTGTTGACATTGTCTTTCTTAAATTTTGATTCTTGATATTAGGCGGAACTCAACGCCGCAACTTTCTATATTTAAAAAAAATAAATAAGTCAGTTATAAAAAAAATAATAAATTATTGTATATTTTTTGAGACAACGGTAAAGCATCACTACAACGCTTTATTCAAATCTTTAATTTTGTATCACTTATAAAATAAGACTCTTTTCTCAGGTTATGTTACAAAGGGATATATGGGTTAATTATTAAACGTTCATTAAGACATGGCCCTTAAAGACCATGCTACCGATTCGAATCCAGGGTATTTTAGTTTAAGCTTTATTACTGGGTCACAAAGTCCACAAAC
>DWNA01001832.1:0-13302 GCA_018249835.1 Heliconius besckei
GTGACAGTACGTGTTGACTGGCGAAACTTAACCTCGTGCCTTATCTTAACAAAGAAATATCAAAGATATTTATTCCCCCGATTAGAAATCGAATCCACAACCGAACGTTTAGGACTTAAACTACAATATTTATAGTCAAATATCACACTGTGCCAACGTGGTCCATTATAAAAGCGTATAGGTAAAGGTAAAAGAATAAATAAATAGTAATCTCTTTATATGTATGTATATGTATAACATGATAGACTATGGTACCTGAGTCACTGTTTCGAGAATGCACGTCTCACGAATATTATCATATTCATACAAATCTTCGTCATTTTGATGTAGAGACGTGACAAGTGTATATGTGAAATAGTATGTTCAGATTGTAGGCGAAACTCAAATAACTTCTTCGTGTGAAACGTTAACCTTCATAATTCAACACTCAGTGCCTCGAATTTGAGCGGAAATCGCAAAACCCAAGTTATAGTTTTGTATTAATTATAATTGTTTTTAGCTTCATGCTTATTCAGCATATAGTAGAGTAGGCAGAGGAAACCTCAGAAGTGTTAAGACTCTCTGTTTCGATTAAGACTTCCGTTCTCCACTTTCCGCCAAATTCTTAAGACTTTGCGTGTTAAGTGGCGGAACTCAATGACATGATTTACCTCAATACGAGGGCGAGGAAATTAAAATATTAAACATTTCATTTCCCCTATTAGGAATCGAACCCACAGCCGTTCCGTTTACAGTCGGAAGCTTATAATGATATTAAAATATATCCCTTACATTCAAAACACTCTAGTGAGAAAATAACAAATCATTCAATAACTCAAATTCTCATTTTTTTAAATCGATCAATCATTCTGTAAAGTCCTTTTTCGTGTTAAATCTGGTTTGAGTTGTCATTAATCACCTATTGACCGAACCCAAATCTCGAAGAAATTCCTTCTATTATGTCACCCAGGGTCTCTATTGCTCGACCGTAAATATGAAATGATTAAAACGTTCTTAAGCGTATTATGTTTCTTATGTCTTAATATTTTGTTGACGATAGTGACGGGAAAATATTTTAACTTGGCCACTCTGGAAAACAAAGCGCGACGTTGAACTCGCAATGTCTCAAAATTTAGGCGGAAGGTGGAGAACAAAGTGTTCTTACACAAGCTAAGTACTTATTTTTTGTCTAATTTAACTTGCCTACTATAAAAAATATGTGAAAATTTTAATAAATTAAAAACGTGCTTTAAAATAATATAGATTACTCCTACTTCTATATAAAGCGATTTAAAAGTAACAATTTAGAATAGATTCTTAATTCAAATTTCAATTAGAAAATATTTAATATAAAAAAAATATAAGCGTATTACGGTCTGATTACAAAATAATTAAACGGGAACATGTAAAAGGAAAACGGAATGTACATAAGTAACCGTAACCATTCCATTTCACATTTTCTAAAATAATTTTCACGCTGTGTCCCTCTCGCAAGAATTTAAAATTTTGTTCTTCACTTACCATCAGAGTTAAAATCATCACGTGCTCAGATGCGGAACTCAACGCCGTAATTAACTCAGTAAAATTTTTATATAAAAACAAATTATCTGGAAAAATAAAAAGAACTTTTATATTTTTGTAATACGAGCACGGACCACATTATATTTCAGCTTCAGTCATTCAATACATAAAACGGAGCTCATCCGCTCCATTTCACGTTAAAAATGAAGAATTTTCAGCTAAAATATTGATTGTGACATTTCATAATTGAATTGAATTTTTAAAACGTAATGTGAAACGTGATAGCAGTTTATTTTTCTTTTTTTTTGTGATTCTGGTAATAAAATATTAGTCGCATTTTATTATAACTAGTTATACTATTTAGTTTTTTAGATAAACGCCGCGATGAATTTCTTTAATCACCACGTAATAATTCTAAAATTGGGAAGAAAGTAGGAAACGGAGTGTCTTATATTAGGTTGTCCTACATTGTTTTTGCATATGCGGGACACAGCGTGACGCTGCTAACGATGTGATTGTTGCTGATTCATATCACGTTCTATGTTATTTTCTCATCCAGCACGTGATAGCGTATATTTTTTTCCCGATTTAGATTGCAAGAACAACACGAATTTATAGACTTACGATGTTATGTGTTTTGTATTATATTAATTTTGAACTTTTTTTTGGTACAGGAAAAGAAAGATCTTGGAGAACTCATGCTTTCGCTGTGCTACTTGCCCACTGCTGGACGACTCACCGTGACTGTCATTAAGGGGAGAAATTTGAAAGCTATGGACATAAATGGATCGTCAGGTACGTTTGTAATATAAAATAGCATATTAATAATAATAGCTGCACGTCGTATCCCACATGTGACGGGGGATGTAGAGGGAACCAGGGCTAAGAATTATCGAGATATATACGAGTACACCAGAGAAGAAATTTATTCCCCCAAGTGAAAATTCCGTGCCAATTTTAAGATTGTAAGTTTTGAATGAAATGAACTACAATAATAAGTTTGCAATAGTTATCTGTAATAAAAACATTATTTTTTTCTTTTTTTTTCTTTATTTGTACAACAAATCCTCATTTCTTGCCAAATTTCATAATTAGCACAGATTTTGGTAATGATTTTATTACAGTGTATAAAGTACGTACTAAGTATGTAGCTACACGAAAGTTAAAGATTACATTCGAGTATAAGTTACAAGTTATCGACTTTGCAAACTTTTGAGTTTCAAAAGTTTCACCGTAACAGGGAAGTAATTAGGGAATGTGCTTAATATTTCAAGATTACTTGAAACAGATTATGGACATATTTTTTTCTAACTTCACGGTATAAGCTACAGATAGTAGAATAGGCAGAGGGAACATGGGAACCTAGTGTAAAGGCACTCCGTTCCCCACTTTCTATTAAAATCTCGAGGCATTTTGTGTTAAGTGGCGGTACTCCACGTCGTCGCGCTTTGTATCGTCTCCCGGAGACTCGGGAATCAAACTTAGGACCCCATAATCTCAGATCAAAAACAATTTATATGTCAGTATTGAAAGTATTCTAATAAATTTCAAAGAAAATGAAATTATCAGATTGCTGCATAATTTTCACCAAATTAACCCTCAGTTTTCTCATAAAAGTGAAGGCAATGCACCACACACTAGAATAAACTAAGAATTATTTAGACAGTTTGATACACTTTAACATTTAAGCTTATATTTTCGGGTTGTTTCTCATGGACTTTACTTTAGCAGCGAGGATCCGTGACCCAGTTTGTTTTACTGTATAAATGTAGTTATGTCCGTCTATTCTTAACTTCTGGGACATAGATACATAACCTTATGGGTTTCTGTTACTACTTTTGGGCTTCAGTACATATTTACTATTTTATTTTTATATTGGGGCTATTGTGGTTCAGTAGCACGTCTGACGGCAAGCGACGGTCGTAGGTTTCATTCTCACTCAGCAAAATTAATTATCTTAAGAAACATACTTTACATATATAATTATTTCCACCAGATCCGTACGTAAAGATCTGCCTAATCTGCCAAGGGAAGAGGATAAAGAAAAAGAAGACGACAGTCAAGAAGAACACGCTTAGCCCAGTTTACAATGAAGCACTGGTGTTCGATTTACCCGCGGAAAATGTATACGACGTCACCCTCCTTGTGAAAGTTATCGATTATGATCTGTGAGTATATTTTATAGAAACCAGGTTACATATATTTAGGTAAATAAGACATTTTATTGGAAACTGCTTACCTTACTCACTTTGACCCATTTACCTTCGTATTTACCCTAGTTTTTTTATTATTATTTTTATACTACATATATAATCCGTATTTTTTTTAAATTAGATTTTTTTTGAAGATACATTTTGTATATTTACTATCTATTTTCTCTATTTATTATTTACACCCTAGTTTATTTTTTTAAAGTGTTCTTTAACTTACACCGATACTAAGTACAATTTTATTACGAGAAGACAATATATCACTTTTTTGATCTTGAATATTATATTGAAAGGTTTATGTGCTGATATTTGATAGCGTCTTTTAATATGGCTGTAAACTTTTATGCTAGCACTAACAGTCTTCATTCTTGAAAAAGACATCACATTTCGATTTTAGTACGAAATTGTGATAAAATACACGATTTTACATTGTATGTTCTGAATGTTCACGGTACATTTGATATTTATTCGTTTTCGGATTTGGATAAGTATGGTTAAGAAAATAAAAAAGGCGATAAATGGCATTACGCCATTTTAGTAGACTTATAAAAAAATTAACGTTAATGGATTTGAACTCACGCTTCTTGGATGCATTTGACATTTGGATCTTGGATGCCACGTTCAAATTTTTATACGTTTTTTCTACTTTGAACGTGACAAGGATTATGGGTTGAATTCCCACTTGGTGGAAAGAGTTATATTTCGCGCTGGAGTTATACTCAAGGCGGAATGTTTTCAAAATTTTGTGGAAAATGGGGAACGGAGTGTCTTACATAAGTTTTTCTATGTCTAACCTTACTATATGAGAAATATATATGATATAACCTTAGGTTAGAAAACATATATTAAAATAAATCACCAAATCGTTATCTTTGAAAACATAAACAAAGTGAATCTCGTTACACATACAAAAAGCACACACTGTAATCCGGGCTAGATATCGTTAAAAAAGGATAATCCATTTAAAGTCGATAAATTGAAGGTAGTTTACACGGAATGGTCATAAAGCCCCATTGATAAGCTTTAATAAAGCTTCGCTTAAACTTTTAACATAAAATAAATGTATGTAAAATAAAATGTTACAAAAATATTTTTAAATTATAATAAACATAATAAATATGTAGACATTTATATATATTCATCAGATGTGCTTCGAATAATCTAAATATAATTTTGAGTAAAAAAAAAACCCCAGAGCTAACTAAAAATTCCTTTCAGGATTGGACCAAATGAGCTGATAGGTTGTACGGCGATAGGCTCCTCACTCATCGGCATTGGCCGCGACCACTGGCTCGAGATGTTAGACAACGCTCGCAAGCCCGTCGCCCAGTGGTACCCCCTGAACAAGAGCCCTCCTACTAATATTAATTTGCCTAGTAACGATCAGCAGAACACTCCGCTGAATTGCTTAAATTCAAGGTAATTCGTTTTAAATTATTGCTGTTTAAATTCAAAATGTCTTAATATACTATACGGTCATTTTTATTTTCAAGTATGTTGTCAGCTACTGATGTAGGCAACGGAGTGCCTTCTTTCTGTATACCTACATTTAATTTTTTTAATGATTATTTGATATAAGTTACATTATTTGTAAATATAACGATCGCTTTATTTCCAAATAAATGGAAAACATTATGAACAAATGCTATTTTTTACAGAAATATTTCAAAAAATAAAAGCATGAATTCATGAATATTAATACAAATTCAAATGGACCGTCGCATCGTATCAATTTACATTTTATTATTTTAGATAAATATTATTGAAATAAAATTTCAAATTAAAATGATGAAATTTTGTACTATTTTAAAATAATATGCCTTTCGTCATGGTTCTTGCGTATTTGTGGTACAAAAACTGTAGGTTCATATCTCAGGTCATAATTAAAAAATATATATATTATGTTGTTCTTGTTATGTTGTTTATTTATAAAGTAAGACATTTTACTTGCATTTAAAAAATAAAATTGAAATAAAAAATAAATAAACTAATACTATTTCAATTTACCTTTATTTTTAGTAAAAATGTTTTTTTGATTCACAGATGAAGAGACGTCACAATCGATGTGGTAACTACTGACCGAGCGCAGGTTAACGGGAACTACGGTTTCTCACGATGCCAAACACTTAGTAATAACGTGATTAGAAGTTCTATGGTTGTATGTCCATTTACTGTACATCAATGTTAATGATAAACTCGTTGAATAGATATTCGTTGAAGTAGATATTAATTGGTGTTTTTTAGTTGAAAGTGCCCACTGGTCTTATATGGTAGAGTCTCCCCTTTCGCGTTACCTGTCTTTGTATTTTATCTATTTTATATAATGTTTTTATAATGCTTACAGCTATTTTACACGATGTTAATATTTCGAACGCACATTTCAATTCAAGACTTGATCGTGTCATGTATATATTACTAGTATATAATAATTGTTGTTATATAAAATAGAAGATATATTATACATAAACCTACATATACTATATATTTAATATACGTCTATTAATAATTAACTAAATTAAACAGCATATTTTTTTTTCTTTAAATCAAAATCGAATGTGTAACATTCTTTTAGTGTCCGACAATAAGTAGATGGAGTTTCTAATATATTTTACTTTAGCACAAATTCAAAACTAATAGCATTTTTAACAACTTTATAAGATAAAGAAATGAAGCTTTAAATCGTATTAACGTAATTTGGTATTATAAATCTATATTACTCGTTTACTTAAGTATTTATTATAATATCTATATACAATATACATGCTTGTTAATTCATCTGTTTGTAAACAACTTGCTTATATATAAGTGAAAATGCTTCAATGAATATTGCGATACTAATGTTAAATATTTATTTTATATTTTTGTAGTGTCTATATGTTTATAGACACTATAGTATCGTCTACCGCGAAACACTGTTCTGTTCTGTTCTGTTCTTTCTAATATGGCGTTCCGAGCGTCACGTTGAATGGAGAACTCACGAAAGAGGTTGTACGGTACCGCGAAACACTCTGCTTTATGTCCGCTCAGTCTGACAGTCAGGAGAAGAGTGCTCACTCTTCCATTTAATAGTAATCAGTTTCTGGATGTGGTGGATGACAAAAAAATATATATAAATAAATCAGCTTCACGCTATAGGTAGAGGAAACCCAGTGGCTAAGACACACCGTTTCCTACTTTCCGCCGAATTCTGGAGGCATTGCGTGTTGAGTGACCACTCAACACCGAAAATTATATGTTATGTTAAGTTTATTTTATTTTAAATATATATTATTCTGATTATAAACAATGGTTAGTAGCTATATTTAACATAAATTATATAGCTATAAAGTAGTTTTTAAGTTAGAATTATAAAGAAAAATAAATGTTATTAAATAAATACTATTATCAAATATTGAAAACTTAGATAAAATTATGCTTTATAAAAAAACGGTAAATCCTTCTGTTCTTTTAAATTAATTGCTAAGAAAAAAACTTAATAATATTACGTACGTCATTTTCAAACAAGCTCTTCTTCCTCCTGGCATTTATCTCGGCTATTGCCAGGTTCTGTCCACTTTGCACGGTCTTTTGCGTTAGACCATTGGCTCTCATAACCTGTCGTGATGCGACATCCAACCAGCGCTTCCTTGGGCGTCCGGGAGGTCTCACTCATTTTCAAACAAGCTATGGGATAATATACAACTAACTAACTTCTGTCTGTCCTAAAAAACTGAAATTATATTAACTTTCGCTGTAAGCTACGAGTATAACAAATTTTAAGGACCTGACTGAATGTAATATCGAGATATGACATTTAACAAATTATTGCATTCTTTTAATAATAAAAGGCAGATATATATATATATTTAATGTTTCTATCTATAATTATTTAAATTATATAACAAACGTCATTTCTCACCTATCTTCCCTAACCTTTTAAAGTACGCAAAAAAATTGATGCATTTTTTTATAGTGAGAGTACAAAGAAGCTTAGCCTCCATGAACAGAATATTTATTTATTTAATACTTTACAACTCAATAACTAAACAAATACAATTAAAAAAACAAATGAAAAATATAGTGTAAAGGCGGCCTTATCACTCAGGTGATCTCTTTGAGGCTACCCTTATATTAAGGAGTTATGTTAATACAACAGAATAATAGTGTTATAATAATATAGTGACTAATCTACTCTACACCCATTTCGTATTTTGCGACAAAAGTTAATTAAAAAATCGATTGTATACACGTGAAGGCGTTCTAAATTGAATGAAATCTTTTACGCTTAATTCAATACTCTTCAATCAAAATGATTAATGATCTCTACAAAGGGGTAAACAGACGGCGGTAGTTAAGAATAGCAAACTCATACTTTATATTGTATTAAACCACACACTCATCAATTATAACTTGGAAATGAAAAGAAAATATCAATTATTCATTATTTTTAATTATCTTTATACAAATATTTATCAGAAATTAGTAAATATATCTATCTATATGTTATATATTGTAAGCCTCGATATGAAAAGTTATATAATTAGAGGCGAATTATACATAATCCTAGCTGTCCATAGTACAATGGGAAAAATAACATATCGATGTTTATTTATGTTGGATAAATGTTTTAAAAAGAGATTATTTAAAGTTTGTTTCGTAATTAGAATGTAGTGACGCACTTAATTATAAATAATAATGTAATAGTTAACTTTAAAAATAATCATCGAAATGAAAACGGCTCCTACCTGGGAACCTATTGTACCAGTACCAGTTACTATTAAAAACTTCCGTTTCCCACTTTCTGCCGAATTCTGGGGGTATTGCGTGTTGTGTGGCGGGACTCAACACTGCGCGTTGCCTCATTACGAGCCAGAAAATGTTTTTTTTTTTCTTGAATGTGAATCGAACAGCCTATTGCGCTTACAGTCAAACGCTTGTGACTGACTCGAGGCTGGCTTCCTTATATTACTTATAATATATATTACGGTATTATATTATTATTATGCTCTCTGTGCGTCACTACTTTCTACACCCCTTTACTCTATAGCCAATAAGTCATAAAAGCTATTAGAGCTTTTTAACAGAATATCTATGAATATAAAAAAAGATATAAAATATAAGGTAAAAGTATATTTTTCGTGTAGCTTGTGTATCTTACTTTTCCTATTTCCTGAACTGTATCGAGTGTAATATTGTGGCTGGACGAGAGATTATTTTTGTATGGATAGACTTGGTACTTTAGTCTTTATACTGTAAATCTGTCTAACGTAAGTACTTGTACTGGTTTATGAATAAAATGTTGACATTTTTAATATATTGATTTTATTTATATTTTATCCCAAATTTAGGATACTATATTACATAAAAAAAAATCATCGCTAGAAAAAAACTAGAAGTCACTAGAAAAAAAAATCATAATGTCACATCATTATATGAGATACTTGTAAATAAAAAAATACAGCCGAATAACCTCCTTTTTTTGAAGTCGGTTCAAAATACACAGACCGGGACATAATGTAGACACTATGATATAACATCGTAATAAAGCTTCATGCCTAAATTGCCTGTCTCACTTAGGCTAAGAGACCGGCGAGAATTTAGCTAGGCTATTATTATAAGGTTAGCATATGTTACTAGAGTGACAAGAATAATTCTAAATATATGTAAATTATTATTTACATATATTTAGAATTAGGTTTAATATTAGGTTAAATATTTCATTTAAAATGAATAAAAATGATCATAAAGTCTGTCTTGGCCTAAAGAGCGTAGTATCTCTCAGTTGTTCACTTCCCGTAAAATTTTCGAGTCAATGCGTGTTGAGTGATGGTACTCAGCGCCGCATTTAGTCTTTTTGTCGGAGCGTCGAAACGAAAATAATTTATTTTCCCGAGTGTAAATCGAACCCACATTCGTTACAGTCCTATGATATGTCGATGCACCACGATGTCCTTAATATTTATGTATTTAAAATAATAAACAAAACAAATAATGCAAATTATAATTTTCCATGAATTATGTATGTAGTTAATTAACCGCAGTGGTCATGTGGTACATTAGTCAATAGTAACATTAAATAATAATTTGACTATTTTATAAAGTATTACTGTGTTGGATTGAGGAAATGTAATGTATGTAATATTTCCTTCGCTCTGGTGTCGAGGCAAAGTACGGTGTTGAGTTTCGCCACTCAACATGCAATGCCTCCAGAACTAAAATCAGCAAATGTTGGAACGGAGTGTCTAAACGTGTAGTGGGATACAACGTAAAAAATATAATTTCTATTTCCATTGATTGAACTTTCTCCATTTTCAAACACAATTGAAATCAGACCTCTAAATGACTTCACGTGCTTTTGAAAATCGAGTGTAGTACAGTATGCATTTCAAAAAAAAAATCGTTTGTACGTGAGGAAACTATGGAATAGATGGCAACTTTAATATTTACAAAAGTTGCGTTTTCAATTTTATACATAAAATAACGTTTGAATTTAATCAGCTTAGTCCTTTCATTTGAAATCTGTAGATATTTCTTAAAAAGTAAAAGTTAAGAATATTTTTTTTATTTTTAAATATTATATAACAGATAAAACAAAAAGTACACGTTGTGATGAAATTTAAATTTAAAATCATAAGAAAGAAGGAAAATTAAAATAATATTTGTAAACAACATACATACATATTACATTTAAAGTGTTACATGAAGCGGTAAAGGCAGAACAAAACAGACGCCACTCACTCTGTCTCACTAATTGCTTGTTTGTGCTTGTAATAACATGTGGTTAATGTAATCATATTATGTGTGTGTTACTCTATATCTCTCTCTCTTTACTTCAGTACTGAGTGGTGTTTTTTTAATATATACCTTCTTTTTAAAAGAAAATACTTTATTTTATGAATAATTTTCCTAGATAGATGCACGGTATGATGCACACAATAGGAGTCGAGTCGTTTTCCAAAAATATTTTTTTATATTCTTTGTGTGGAATAACATTTAAAAATAGCTTCTATAAAAAGTTTATGTTAAATATTTTCATTGTAATTGTCGGATAAAGAGAGACAGGCAAAATGGTAAATAGATGGAATACCATATAAATATAGAAACAGATATGAATAACCGGTAAAAACGTTGCTAGAATGATGAAAAACATTCCACAAATGTACATGGCAAAAGATGTTTGTTTTCAGCTTCGCACATAATAAAATATAGTGTTAAGACACTCTGTTCCATTAAAACATTTATGTTCTTCACTTTCAGGCGAAGCCTGGAGGCTATGCGTTTTAAATGGTGGAACTCAATTACCTTTGCCGCCACCAGAGCGAAAAATTTTAAATATTAAATATATATAGTGGGTATCGAACCCTCAAACTGTGGCGTTTATAGTCACGCGTACTAGCCCTTTTTACCTTCAAAGGAAACTTGGAAACCTGGTATTAATCCTTTGAGCATAAAGTTGAACCCAAACTACAACAATACCTGATATTCAATATTCAATATTAACTAGAAATCGTATTCGTGCTATTTCAATTAGAAACTGCAAATGAACGGGCGCAACATAAAGAAATACTAGAACACGACGTAGGTAATAACAGTTCGAGCGACAGTTCTAGTGTGAAAGGAACTGGGATTCATTAGCTGCTAGCATCATCTCCTATCTTAATTATAATGTTTATAATATGAAAATATTTCTCTTTTTTTAAGGAAGTCTGGGGATAATATTGGGGAAGATATTGGGTTAGGTTTTGTCAAATAAGAAAAGTGACTAATGGATATCGTATTTTAATAAAAGTTTGGACATTATTAAGGTTTAATTTAATGTCATTGTACCACAATGAAAATCTATTTCCAATATAATATTTATTTCTTTTGGATTATTTAAAAAATATGTATATGATTTTATAATATACTGCTTGCATTAAAGAAAAAATGGAAAGCGCGGCGTTCCATCTCGCCTTTCAAAGAAAATAGGGAATAGATAATAAATTGAGGAGTGTCTTGGCACTAGGTTATCGAGATGTCGAAAAAACATCTCGAAAAAAAATGAATAAGCAAAGGAAGAACTTAATTTTGTATAGGACGCTACAACTTTGAATATGAAACACTAATTGATCACCAGATACTCGTAGCTTAGCTGTATAGAGCCTCGAGACGGAGCTTTGTAAGCTGCAGCTAATGAAACCTAGGAATTGGAAGTAAGATTTATTCATCTTCTCTATCAGAGGTTGGTTCATTAAATATTGCTGCTAAAAGAAAGAGTAGAATCACATTTAGCTTAAATATTTTAGACATATATTTTCAATTTAATATAGTAAAGCAGATTTTTTAAGATATTATATAAATAATTGTTAATTACAAATATTTTAATACGACGGGTAAAATACTCCAATAATGGAATTAATTTGTTATTTTTCTTCAAATGAAAACTAAATTTATAATAAGTTATTTCGAGATAGTAGTTGAATATTGAATTAAAGATTGTGAGAGCAATTCATACTTGAGCAAGGGTTATTGACTATTATAAAAAAAATTATTATATTTATGTTATTTAATAAGCCACTGTGGAGCAGTGGCAGCATAAAATTACTAACGGCATGGTTGTGAGTTCGATACTGACTCAGGGTAAATTATTTTCGTTATAAACTAAATGTAAAATTTATTATTACAAATATTCAACGTTTGGTAGACTACTTTTAAGCTTTATAAATTATTTTGTATTCCAACTTCAATGGACCTAATGAAGTGAGAATATTAGAAGCAAATATTTCGGACTCCCGCACAAATGGTTCTGTAGCATTATCTATAAAATCTGATAAAAAAGTCAGGTTTTTAAGGTTAATAAATCTGACTTAAGTACTTATTTTATTTGATTTTTAGTATTCGTTGTTATAGTAGTGTTGAACTACACCGTATATATATAAAGATGGTTCATGAAATGACTGGTGACAGGCGGATAGACAGAAGGACGGACTTACAGCAGACTTTTAGTAATACGGGTTCGTTTTACTCTTTTGGGTACGGAATCCTAAAAATATTCTTTCGCTATTTACTAAAATAAAGCTCTATATCGTTATAAAAAACCGCTCAGGTTAGCAAAAAGTGGAACACTTTTTTCCAATTTCTATAAGAAACAACCTTATGACCTACAATTGGTTCTAACACCCTATTTATAAATTCAGCTAAAGTATAATGTTACTAGAACATGATATTATCACAGCTCGTTTTGGAAGTCATTTAACGATTCGTCCTTTGTTTGAGAACGACCGCCCTTTGATATTTAAGTCTTGAGTTAACGAGGTTGGAAAAAAACTGGAAAATGCTCATCTTAGAAAAGTGTTTACGTGTTTTACTTAAAATAACTAAAATTTATTTTTAGGGGTAAACCGTCGTGATGCATGAAGCAGCTCTGAATGTAAACGACAGTTGGGGATTCGAATACCACTACAGGGAAAGGTTGTATTTATTTACATTTCTTCGCCCCTATAGCGACAAAGTGTGGTGTTAAGTTGCTCAGCGCAATGTCTTGAAAGTAGATTGAAATGTGGGTATCGGAATGTGTTAATACTCATCCACTTTCTCGCTAACTGCCTAGTACAGCGTATAGCTAAAAAAAAGT
>DWNA01001833.1:0-13302 GCA_018249835.1 Heliconius besckei
TAAACAGTTTTATAGTCGAGAGGGGTCCACTTGGAGCAAACAACACTTTACGAGAGAGCCACAAGTTAGACAGCTCCCCGGAATAGTGAATTGCAATTTTATCATAAAAAATCCACTTTAGCGTGCATTTATTACACTGCCAATCTATCTCCTCCAAGTGTAATCCTCTTTGTTTGCTACCGAAAGTCGGCTTTGACTTTAAACTATTATCGTTTTATATAAGTTTTAAACAGGATATTAGCTTTAGACTTTAACTTACTATTACCTAATTGTTTCAAAGTTTCTCTGTAAAAACACAATATAACTAAGTACTGACAATAAATAAGTTAATGATCAAATATGCTGTTTTCATAATATTATTATTAGCAACTAACCAGAGCCTTGGTTGTGGTTGCGGTTGAATTCGTCTACCAAATCGATTTTTCTTCAAAGTTTCGGTTATTTTCTGACATCATATTGAAACTTTGTAATTCTATTTTCACTGAATTACAAGATACCACAAATCTAACCTAACGAATTACATTACTATAGGCTGTGTAGAAGAACGCTTTTTACCGTGTGTTGAGTAATGGATCTAAGCCACGTGCTTTTTTAAACGGTTTAATTTAGCTCACCCCGTTTGTTTGGATATTTGTTTGGGTCAAATTTAGTAATTGATTTTTTTTATCCTACAATGTTGTTACGGGTATCAACCTACAACTGTCACGCTTACAAGAGACTGACTGACTGACTTCTGTCTCCCACTGCCTCTATCGTTTTACAATAACAAAAAACACTACTTACTGTTTTAAAACGAAAATGTTTGGAAACGAAATACACTTTGGAATAAAATTTTATAAAAAAATATTAATTAAAACAAATTAATTTGTTTTAGTTTTAAATTAAATTATATTATGAACGGACGGAGAAAGTGCTTGTATGAATAACGTGTCAAGCATTCATTAATTCCATCTTGCTTATCTAGTTATAATTTGTGGCAAAAAACATTTCATTATAAAATTTCTAAAGCTTCTAAACTTGTTAAGTTTCAATTTCCATTTTGATTCATAACGAGTATATTATTTAAAAAGTACTGGTGTTTTTAAGTATATTTTAATTTCATACACAATTTTTATTGTTTCAAGTTTATTAATTTAGTGGGGAAAATGTATCCAAAATTATTACAAACGATGCGATCTGCCTTAGTGTCTACATTTGAAATTGGCAGGGAATCTATTGTCAAGACTCCAGTTCTGGCATTCTGTCAAACTTCCAAAACATCGCGCATCCCAACGCTGCACGTACTTTGGCATGATAGCAGAGTGAGGAGATGGATGGATGGAGGATTTCACGTTGCAACAACAATTAACAGTAAACACCACACCACACACATTAACAGTATCACCAGATAGTAGAGTTAAAATGAAAATATTAAATATCCTCGAATAGGAAATACTCACAACCTGTCGCAACGACAGCCTCTTTCGTGTTTAAAACAAACTTAGTTAATAATAACTAAGTATCAATATTTCACTACATGTGTGAAGGTAAGTTGTTTATCAAATCAAAAAAAAATTCTGCTTCATGCTGTATTCATGTAGGCAGAGGGAATATAGTCATAAGAAACTCCGTTCCCCACTTTTTGCCGAATTTTCCGAGACATTGCGTGTTTAGTGGCGGAACTCAACGCCGGGCTTTTGCTTGTATGGTGCCAAAGCGAAGAAATGAAAATATTAAGACATAATAATTCATTCTCTCGAGTGGGGATCGTACCCACAACCGTCGCGTTACAATCACACCCTTGAGCCGCTGCGCCACTACGGCCTCAGGTTATTTATCATTGTTTACAAATAAATACATTTAAAAACTTTGCCTAAAATATAATTGTCTAAATACTTGAATTTTATAAGAGATGTGACTAGTGTTTTTTGTTATTTTAAAATAATTATAATAGGTATGTTGCACAAATAAAACCTCATAATATTTGACGGTCACTTTGAAATATCATTCCATTGCATTGAACTATAATAAATTTTGAATATGTTTTTCCAGATCTCTCAAGGATTTGCCACAGGTAGAATCTAATCATTTATATAATGGCAAAGTTTTAGCAACAGATTATTTAACATACTGCAAGAAAATTAGAAACAACAATTTCAGGAATAATGATGATGAATAATTTAGAATATTATAAATATTTTTTGTTCAAATAAAACAGTGTAACTACTCAGTGTAATCAGTCTTATATTTTTACCTATAATTACATACACAGTATTAAGACATATTTTCACTTGCCATGGGTAACAGCAACATTAGATCTGTGAAGCAAATAAAAAAAAATCATTTTCCATGTTCATTAACAAAAGTCCATTAAATGTTACAAAATAAAATCCTACATACAGAAACACTCCCATTTTGCAAGCTTTTACAAACAAGAAATAATTAATTATTTATAAAGTCACATTGTATGTTTTACTATAAAGGAGTCTTACCAGTCCTGGCCCTCTACTTTAAGTAAGTATAAATGAGTCATAATACTCACCTATTCAAAGTCACTGGAATGTGTTGTGTATTGTGTATGTGTTTATTATTTGTTTTAATTTTGTTTAAGAAGCGCGTATAAATAAAAATAAGAATATATCTTTTACCATTTACCTAAAAAAGTATTCAGGAAAAAACGTATATATTTCATTAGAGTGATTGAGTGGGTGTTATGTGAGTAGTAACAAATATATATATTTGAATATATTACCACTGGGAGGACGAGGACCTGGAGCGGGGGTAGCGCGAGCGCGACAGCCTGCGCCGCGGCGGCGAGCGGCGCCGGGGCGGGCTGCGACGACGGTACCTGCAGCATTGCCAGTTATGAATAGCCCGATAAGTTTAATTATATTACCTGCTACTTAATTTTTAAAGTAAATAAATTATTAACACAATTGACTTATTGACTTATTTACACTAGAATTAATGCTTTAAGTTTTATTAACTTTCTCATCTCCCTCTACTAACAATGAAGAAGCTTTTGAAAAAGTAGATTTCTGTTACTAAACACCTTATGTCTTCCAATCAGAGGGAATGTCAGGAACAGAGTCTCTTGACAATATTTTTTACATTAATACTTTGCCTAACCTGCTATTGAATGATTATGCACAAATTTAAGTGTGGGATTTAATAATTGTAAGTTATTGTAAGTCAGATAAGCAGAAAGAACTTGGTGTTTACATAATTGTTCTTTCACCTATATATACTAAATAACTTAATTACAAATAAACAATATGCTTATATATAAATTACTAACCGTGGTGGCGAGTGTCGCCTGGGCGGCGGGTGTCGCGGCAACGGGCGCGGCGAGGGTCGACGCGGGTGCGTCGGCACCAGCACCGGCGTCACCGTTATCTCCTGACCGTCCACTTCACCTGTACGCATTCAAATAAAGATATCACTAATTACTACTGTGACGAAAGAATGCTAATTTTCAATTTACTATGCTAGGGCCATGCAATGGGACATATCAATACCTATCAATGCGACAAATATTGTGTAATTTTCTTAATGCGGTAAGGTGAGTGGCTACACTTGTAACGGTCAATGTGAATGCCCATTCTTGGTAATTACATAAATATATTTTATCATGACTAAATGAAGAAAAACGATATTTGTTATAGTTTGGTCACTTTAACAAAATAATTCTTGTAATTTAATTTCTTACTAAGGATACTAGCCCTAGAACTAGCCCTTGGACCTAGCAATAACTTATATAGCATACCTCCATCCATATACTTCATAGCATTTTCAGCTTCATCTGTGTTGCTAAACTCCACATATGCATATCCCCGTCCATTGTGTGAGTGCAGCCGGTCCATAGGGAACTCCACTGCCTTCACCACTCCATAAGTGGAGAAAATCTCTTGTATGTGTTCTCTTGTTACATTGGGCGTCAGCCGCCCAATATGTATGCGTGTGGGGCGTGGTGGTGGCGACCTCTCACGTTTTTTGCGGCTGGGTGATCTAATAGACAATATTATGGTTATTGCGTTACTTAATAAACATTATTGTGACAATTACTGTGTTTACTTGTGTTGTCTCATACATTATTGCACAATGTGGCTTCGAGAGATTACAAGCTTTTTTATTAATTAAGTCATAAAAATAGAGTTATAAATTTGATGATACAGCCTTCAGTTATGCATGTTATGGATTCACAAATATCACACTACAACTGCAACCAATTATATTGAATATGTACTTAAATATATGCATATACAGACCAGTTGTGACATAGGGTCAAACCACTTGTTAAGTAGAATCCACATTAAACATAATGAGTGCTTTTTTTCTACCAGTTCATAAAATAAGTATTTGTAATACAAAGAAACTTAAGAGAAAAAAAATCCCTAATCTTTAAATGATAGCAAACACTGAGAGTAAATTATTCTATTATTTTTATGAGTACTAAACAATAATCTGAATTGTTTATTATTCAGAAAAGTGATAAAAGCTAAATGGTTTTTTTTATAAGTGATATTCTGCCAATGTACAGTTACTTTAGAAAATATCACACAATCAAAAGTCAGAAGATTAATCAAAACCACTACACCTTTCATGTTTATCCTTGATCTTAGCTTTGTCATTACTTGATGGAGCTGCTAATTTCTTTTTATCTCCTAATGGTGATCTATCTCTAATTTTCTCCCTGTCAGGCTCCTTTCGGATTTTTAGTGGACTTTTAATCTGAGGTGAAATCCTATAAAATTTACAAAATACAGAATAGAATAACATATAAAAAGCATTTGTATTATGTTATATTTTTACATTTTGAGTTATGTATAAATAAATAGTTTGCAATGCAGTAAGTAAGTCTAATCTTACTTCTTTTTTGGCGTGGACCGTTCATTATTACTACTGCTGGATGAACTGGAACTTGACGACGATCGTGACGAACTGCTAGATGATGATGTCGACGACGACCTTGAAGAGCTGCTTTCTGAAGAACTAAAGAGTCAAATTTATTAATGATAAAAAGGTGCTATGTGATCAAATCGCTATATAACCTATACATTTATTATTCGTATATAAAAATAAATTCATATCACGAACCTGCCACTGCTATAACTACTACTAGATTTAGAATCTCTTTTCTTCTTTTTAGCCTTTGGTTTTTTCTTATCTTTTTCCGAAACGACAGAGGAAGATTTATTTCGTGCCCTGAGTAAATCATCAAAAAGTATTTTTAGTTTACAGGATAATTAATTACTCTCTGATATTTATTAAATTATATAATTACACAATTACAAAAACTACATTTACATATTTTACTTACATGATTTATTTTAAATAGGAACTTATGATAATGAAATTAAAACTCCGCACCGCACTATCCTAAAATGCCGCACTTCAGTAACAATAACAAACACAGATAAAAATAGGCTTGCGCCATTTTGTAGCGTCAGGTGGTTAGTGTTGCCTGATGCTGGACCATTATATTATTTAATTTATATTTAATAAAACGTATCGTATGTGGTATATAATATATAAATAATACAATTCGATAACATTCCAAAAAATAAGATACAAAAAATTAAATAATTATTTTAAAAATATTTCGTTTATTTCAAAAAGAATGTTTGTGATCATTTATATTTATAACTGAAATACTTATATATAGCCCAACAATGAAAATAACATTGTAAAGTAAAATTTCATACAATAGTACAGACAAATAGATTAATATAGTTATACCATTTCATTAAGGATTGATTTATTATATCAATATCAGAAACACAATTTTATCCTTCGAGAACAAAAACATACAGCTTATGTAATCATTCTTTTATATCAACAGTTGAATGGCCAGAGGCTATAAGCACTTTGCTGTGCGAGACGAGGGCCGCATTAACGTCGTTGTGTTTGATACATCTACCGTCTCTTCTAACCTCTTCTACATAAGTACACAAGAAATTTGTTTTAAATTTTACAATCACAGATGTAAGTGGAATTAATAAGTTTGCTGACATAAACTTAACTTACAACTGACTTTTCCGTATGTACTTGTAACCTAGTATATATACCTAATTACATATGTCTCATTCAGTTACTTTTATTTGGTCAAGGTACTTTTTAAACGATAACAAATCCAAAGGTGTTCTCATTCGACACGTATTTGTGCATTTTTTATATGCAAACTCGCATTTTTTGTATGTAGTGTAGTATAGTAGTATAGTGCAGTGACGCATCGTGACTGCACCCGTAACCGTAGTGAGTTTGATTCGCACTCGAGGAGAATACATTATTTAATATTTTAATTTTCTTACTCTGGTTTTTTAAGTAGAAGTTTTTTAAAGTCGGCTGACAATGGGGAACTGCCTTAAGTTTTCTTACTGTAGAAACCCCAGGGCACCCTGAAAGTAACGGTGGCCCGCAATAGGCGGGCCTTCCACCAAGGCGTTGTAATAGGATGCGCGAGCGATCCTGCGGCGTCTCAATTTGGTGGTAGAGGGTTTCCGATGGGTTTTAGTGGGTAGGATCACTGGATCAGATTCACCGGTGAGTCCCATAGTACCGTTCACCAGTGAAGCATTGGCCTTCCGTATGAGCGATCTGTGTAAATGCATTTCCAGCGATAACAAAAAAAAGGGGTTGAAAGTTTGTATGAAAAAAAATAATAAATTGCCACCGATGTTTGTATATAAAATTCTAATCTCTACAGTTGAGCATTAGCTTGACACCGACTTCTTCACATGGGAAGCACCAGATTTCAAATAAAAAGAGAATCATCTCTAAATCGGTTCACCCAGTCGAAACTTCCGAGGTGACACACGTAAAAAAACTGTGGAATTGATAACCTCCTCCTTTTATAGAAGTAGGTTAAAAATAAAAACAAAAGAATGCCTCCGCCTTTACTTCTTAATAAAATATTACAAAGCAACGAACAAATCTAACAAAAGTAAGCCTCAGTTTTCAGAATTCATTACAATTTCTTTTTTAGAAAACTCTACTATGAAAAAGAATTTAAGCGGCACATTGTTTTTGTTGGAAATCTTAAAATGTAAAATGTGGTTATTATGAACGAGTCGCATCTTTGTCAGATGTCATTAGCTGATGAACGTTGATGCCTACCACGACTAACACTTATTTTCCTTTGAGGAAAAATTGTCTTATCTTTTTCCAAGTAGCTGTAGATATTGTTATTGTTATAGAGACATAGTAAGCTTGTGGCCTAGTTTATTGTGATATGCATTTCTATGTCAAGATCTCATATCTTGTATAGGATTGCATACTACGAGTATGTAGGAAGATCAAATTTCTACTAGTTTAGCTATGCACTATATTACAGAATATATTCGACGAGTACTTATAACGTTAGTGTATTAATAAATTGAAATAAGATAAGATTTACTTCTAAATAAAAATATATTTTTTACCTTCACTCTTCATCCCCACCGTGATGTCCAGAGAGAACGCAGCGCTAAAAGCCACAATCTCTGTATACCACTATCGCCTCGTCCACTACGTCATAGAGGTCCAGTCCGGGAGTCCTCATGCTTTTGTAAAAAAAAATATACTGCTAGATGTATTGTACGTATAAAATATAATTCTTTAATGGTAGGATTTGGAAATAAATATTTATTTCTATAAACGGTATAAACGATCAACTATTCACGCTGTATACCGCAGGTAGCAAGGTAGGCAGAGATAACCTAGTGAAGACAACCAATTCCCCACTTTCCGCCGAATTCTGGACAATTTCGTGTTGACTGGCGGAACTCAACCACGCTGCGCTTTGCCTTGTTACCAGAGCGAGTGAGCGAAATGAAATTATTGAATATTTCATTTCGTTTATTTCATTGTATTTCATTTCGTGGAATTTGAACCCACAACCTGTTACGTTTACAGCCGCGCGGCTTTGGGCCACAATTCTGCGCCACAATTGCTATAATAAATTTCTATTTAACATACAAATTGCAACTTTAACATACATTGTGACCAAATAGATGTATACAGACGCTCAGCTCGAGATAAAGGAGGAAATTGTACCCGATGCTTTAAGGTTAAAGCTAAACTTAAGGTTCGTAAACGTATGAATTTAGAACCAAATACAGCTTTATATAAGTTTAATGAAATGTACTCGTATAATACTTTAATATTTTCCTCGCTCTGGTAGCGAGGCAAAGCGCGCCGTTGAGTTCCATCACTTGAATTCTGCAGAAAGTGGAAAACGTATACGAAGTTTCTCAATCGGAACGGAGCAAAGAAATTAAAATATTAATAAATAATATTTCAGCCCCCGAGCGGGTACCGAACCCACAACCGTCGCGTTTAGTCACACGCTAATGCGCCACGATATTATTATTAATTATTTTTATTAATTATTTTTAACTAAACATATCAATGTTATTTATTTTATTAATTATCATTATTAATAGCTCAAAGAATTGGTAGGGTGAAATGGCAGTGGGCTGGGCATATTTGTCGTAGAGCTGACGGCCGCGAGACCTCGTACAAAACGTCCGGGACGATCCCCTGCTAGATGGACCGACGACCTGAAGAGGTTGGCGGGAAGCGGATAGGTCCGAAAGGCTGATGATCGAGTGTGGAGGCGAGAACTGAGAAAGGGTCCAACTGTGAACAATCGATAGCTGTCGATGATGATGATTAATATTTCTTGAGAGTTGTACGTAATTTTAATTTTAAATACATTTCTTAACCTAAAAATACATGTAATACGAAACATACAATAATACTGGCGACCACCGATTTGTTTTCCTACTTTTTGAATTCTACTTTGATAGCTGGCAAACGTCGACTACTATAGTAATAAAATTTGAGTGGAGCGTTATTTTTTATTATAGTTGCAATGTCGTGCTTGGAATGGTCAAAAGTTGTTAGCGTAATATAGCAATCTCATAAATAGCATTTATTTAGAATGGAAAAGGCTTTTTTTTTTCGGAAATGAGGTTAATGCTGTTAGCCCTATTGGCCGTTACAGCGACACCGGGTGGGTAGGGAAGAGGGTGCTCTATCCCTGAAAATATGCAGGCACTGTGTGGCTGCCTGTGGAGAGTGCCGACGACGCAAGGGCGCCCCCTGCGGGGCTAAAAATATGTTTCCGCCCGGTATCGAACCGGGGACCTTCTGCGTGTCAGGCAGATGTGATAACCGCTACACGCTACTACGCTAGAATGGAAAAGGAAATTTACTATGCAATAAATAGAAGCATTTTGGTCATTCTTATAATATCGGCTTCACGCTGTATCCCGCACACAGTCGGGTAGGCAAAGGGAACCTAGTATTGAGACACTCTGTTCCCCACTTTTTGCCGAATTCTGGAGGCATTGCGTGTTGAATGGCGGAACTCAACGCCGCGCTTTGTCTCCACACCAGAGCCAAGAAATAAAAATATAAACGTAAATAAATATTTAACTTCCTCGAGTGGGGATCGAACCCACAACCGTCGCGTTACAGTCACATCCCCAGCCTCGAAATAATATTTTACAAAATTATGTGACAGATGGATTATTTTTATTTTTTTAACTGAAGCTGTTACATATTTTAAAATGTATTTTTCTTATTTTGTGCATTTTAGTTTCTAAGGGGCAAAGAGAAACTTAATATTGACACTACGTTTCACGAAAAATATGGAATGTCACGAAAATAATGTAAATATTACGATAATTTAGTAAAACACAAATATATGCACAAAGTGAATGCTTAATTTAATTTGAAAACCACACTACTGAAATGGAGTACTGAAAACTAAATTACATTTCCAATCATAAATGTCATCTATTCACCACAATCGACGGGTGCACAATTGAACTGCTCGTTTTACGTTCCACTGGTTAAATACAGTAGTTATTTCATATTATATTTAACGTGAAAAAACAACGTTTGGATGAGCAAATAATATTTTAAATATTTGTCGTTATGAACCAAAAATCAACTTTTTAATCTATAAAAATATTTTTTCTTTAAAAATAGATAGCACAAATTGATACAATTTTTTTAAATTTTGAAAATTAGACTTAATGACTACATAATAGAACTTATATAAAAGTTACATTAAAACGGCACGGATGGCTCTGTCCGTCGGCGTGTTCATCTTTTTGTTGCCGATTCACCGATTCTCACGAACGGCACGGACAAAGCTACCTCTACCATGAAGTAGAGGATGAATTCTAATTTCCATCCCTGGATAAAGGCATCGGCGGAATAGCATCGAATATGCATGTAAATTGTGTTAGTATGGGAGACTATGGAATGTGTTGTAATACGAGCTCCATTACGAATTTAGAGCTCTTACCTAAATATCGAACAGAAAATACAAAATTAATTTCAAAATGTGTATTTTTTAAGGAGAATGCCTAAATTAATAGAATGTTCCATTCATAGTGAAACTGCTTATTCTATAATCCTAATGTTTACTTTTTCAGCTTCATGCCGTATCCCGTATATAACAGGGTAGGCAGGAGGAACCTAACATTAAGACATTCTGTTCCTTATTTTCCGTAAAATTTTTAAGACATTGCGTGTTGAGTGGCAGAAATCAACACCGCACTCTTCTTTGATGCAAGTGCGAAAATATTAATAATCAATAATTCATCCCCCTAGAGAGAATCGAACCCACAACCGTCGCGTTTACAGCCATTCGTTTGTGCATTGATAATTTGATCTAGAAGATTGCCTTAATGTTGAACATACAAAATAGACAGAAATAACCTAGCGGGAGTCTCACTTACCACCTGAATACGAGACTGCGTAAACTTAACACTGGGGATACTTGTCGTAGACACTGGGAACAATGGTGATGGAGAATGCCACATCCAACCCACAGTCGTCAAGCCAGACGGTGTCCTATTGCGTCGCCAAAGTCTCTTTAATATAGAATAATTACAATTTTTACCTATTAAAAAATATATATTTCAAATGAATATACTCGTAGCATAGTATGAATTCCATTTTATATTATGAAAACGTTTACAAATTTATGTACCCGTAATCCATGAAATCTGAAGTCAGTCATTTGAGAAAATTTTGTAGGCAGCGAGCATTCAGTGTGGTAGTGTCGGGCATTTTAGACAGGCGTAGCATATAAAAAATAAAATAATATAATTTGAACTTAACGATGATTTTTAAATTTTACTTTCTAAATCTAAATGAACAGTGAATTACTTGTACTAAAATTATACCGCTTTCCCCTGTATCCCGCATGTAGTAGGGTAGCATAGTGTTGAGACATTCTGCTGCCCACATACCGCCAAATTCTAAAGGCATTGCTTGTTGAGTTGTGGAAGTCAACACCACGCTTTGCCTCTACACTAGAGTGAAGAAATGAAAATATTCAATATTTAATTTCCTCGACTGGGAATCGAACCCACAACCTTTCACGTATACAGTCGCCTGTGTCGCTGCGCTACGACTGACCTCAATACTAAAATTGATCTAGTTAAAATAAACAATCCTACCATTCTTCTAAATGAAGATACATAAATAATATAAAACACCCTAAAAGCAAACAGTAAGATACGGAAGTCTACAGAAGTACCTACTAGGTATTTTTCAAGAAATTTCTTGTTCATTCCCAAGGATCACAGAAATACTGAGTTAATAATATTATTGTACCTCCGGCCGTAGTAAATTCCTCTGTCGCGAAAGTTTGCAATAGTTAAAATATCTTAGTGCGTTTCATATTTGCAATGCAAAGGCTTAATTCAATTTATTTTCCTAGCAGTAGTGGAGCAATCATCATGTTGTTCGATGGTACAAAACAAAATTAAAATGCTTAAATTGCCAAATGGGTATTTATTATTACAATTTTTTCTTTTACTTGTTTTTTTTATTTTTTTAATAATTATACTCCAGTTATAAAGTAGAACTTATGCCACTCAATAGTTACAGCTTCAATACCTGTTAGGTTAAATATTTGTCTTGCTTAAAAAAAGTGCATTTATTTTTTAGATTCACGCTGTATCTCACACATAGCATCGTAGGCACAGGGAACCTGGAAACCCAGTGCTACGACACTCCGTTTTCATTAAGATACTTACGTTCCCCACTTCCCGTATAATTCTGAAGTCGTTGCGTGTTGAGTGAGGAAATTCAATACCAGATCGAAATGAAAACATTAAATATTTCATTTTCTCGAGTGGGAATCGAACCCACAACTGGCCTCGGCACGAAACAGGTAATAATTGTCATATTTTATTAAACAGCATACGTACACGTGTGTACCAAATAGTTTATTGGTTACGTAATACCATGTCACATGAAATGTGGCCGCAATGAACTTATGGGCAGTTGCAAACCAACCTGTATAAGCAATAGCTATTTAACCAATCTGTTACAGACATTTAGTATCCTTCTATATTGATAGAAATGCCGCAGTAAATTCGAACAATTGTATTGAAAATTAAGGGATTTAGTTATAGCTTTAGCATTTGCGGAAAGGAATACTGTACCATTCTATATAGTTTTTATATAAAATTAAATATATGTATATCAATATTGAAACAAGCAACAATATAGTATATTGGAGATCAGATCAGTTCAGATCGACTTCATAAATATATATTGCATGCATAACGCAATTGTTTTAAGGTGATTATTTGTAGAGTGAAGTGGGTTTAATTGCATAAAAAACATAAATACGAAAAGAGAGCCAAGTTCAATGTAAAATTGTGAGGTGTGCTCGACTTCACTTACAAAAGAATCGAATCTATTAACTTATCGAGTCAAGCTCAAAATTTAACTTGTCTTTTTTCAACCTTAAACTTATCGTACAAGTCCAGTACAAGCAAGAAGTTCACTAACTTCCATATTAATAAACTAATATTTTATTCTTCCAAATTGAAATCGAACCAACAACCGTCGCTACGCCACAACGGCTTCAACTTTTTACGTTAACATATAAAAAAAACTACTGTTAAAGAAACAAATTTTGATAGACATCCTACCAACCGATACAACAAACTAAATTGTTTTTTTTTTATTTATTAATGTTTTCATTTATTTTTTTTCTTGTTAAACTTAAGTAAATTGCAACATTGGAAAATTTTTAAGTGCAATAGAAAACAATGGTACGGCGGAGTGTAGTCTGTAAATGGAGCGTACCTTTGCTGATCTACTATTTGTATTATATATAAATACGAATAGTTAGCTGAGTTCATTGTTTTTATCGTCAGTCTTGCGAATCATTTACCAAATAAATTAATTTTTAACAAAAACAAAAACCGACTTCTTACAACGAACTAAAAAGTGAAAAATAATTATATAAAGATTTTATAATTTTGAAGTCGGTGCCAAGTAAAACAAACAGGCTTAGTAATT